>ML807328.1:221072-235257 GCA_009831015.1 Picea engelmannii
ATCTTAAACCACTTTCCTTATTTTAGGGCTAACCCACTTCTAACCACTTGTCAACTTAGTAATTTCTCCATTAAATTTATTATTTAAATAATTTCTTTCATATTCACTTTGAACTATAGTACACTCATCACTTCACTTTATTATGTACCTTCTAAAAATCTTCTAAACCACTTTGACTACTTTGACCTTTTAGGGCTTCTAGATGATTCATGAGGGTTCTCCAATTTCACATGGCCATAATTATCTAACCATGAGGAGTTATGTGACGTTCCACATACCATTATCCATCAAAAAAACTTGGGTCCATTACCCAAACCTGGGTTCTCCAACTTTCTTCAAGGGTTGACATCAATGACAACCAAGCTTAATCAACAAATAGTTTTCACCTCGAGAGATTTGATCCCTCTTGACGCTTGATAGATCCAGGGTTAATATGGATCTATGTTGGTATAAGTAACAATTAAGACTAGGTTATTTATTATTAATAATTAAACAAAATCAAATACAAGATACCAAAGGTTTCTTGGAAGTGATTTTTACAATGCAAATATTATTTCCATGTTTGAGAAACTTGAGACCTGGTATATATGGGTTAGTGAGACATGTGCAAATTTCAAGAATTTATTGGAGAGAAGCAAATAAAATTCAAATCTAAAAAATCGTAATAAAGAGTTTCTCGCACAAATTAAGGAACTAAAGGATGAGAAAAAATTCAATTGGAAATTACAATGGAAAAGTCAAGATCTCAAAAAGGAATTTGAAAAGTACTTACTTGAAAAAAGACAATGAAATTTCTCTCCTCAAAGATCATAGTAAAAAACTACTTGCACAAATCAAGAAGTCAAAAAATACAAAGTGGTGCAATCGGAGGTTAGAACAGACAAATCAAAATTTCAAGGAGGAACTCAACAAGAGTTTATCAAAAAAAGATGAATAAAATTCACACCTAAGAAACCTTAATCACAGGTTGCTTGGACAAATCAAAATTTAAAAGATGAAAAATCATATAATCAATATCTTAAAAATAAATTCAACAAATTAGAAAACAAAGAAATTTCACACTTAAGGTATCATAATCAAAGGATAGTTACACAAACTTAGAATCTAAATAATGAAAAAGTTGCTACATGACAAGTTAGAGTAGATTACTAACAAGGAAGCATTGATTAGTAAAAAAGCAATGTTTGATCCTATTGGACTATACAAAAGTCCTTAGACTTAAAAATCCAAGTCATCGAGAAAGGAATCAATATAGCGCCAATCGACATCACAACTCAGAAATATGCAAATCCAATGGAGGTGAGGATATATTTAGATGTCAAAGTACAAATGATGGAAAATCCATGTGTCCTTACTAAAAAAAATTAAATGATCAACAAAACAACACAAATGTATGAAGAAGACACTTTACCAAAAGTGAATATGGAAAACAGAAGATGTTTGATAAGGAAAAATCATGCTACAGTGGCACCTTATTAACATCCAAATCATAAGATTCGATACTTTAATTGATCCCTGAGTCAATGTTGCTTAGAACAAAGACAATGTTGAAATTGCATTTCAAAGAATATTAATTCTCCTACAAATTGGTTTCAAAAGATAGAATTAGGGTAGTCAAACCCTTTCATGGTTCGACAATTCTGCTCAACTCTTGGAAGATCATAGTGTCTCATGTATTCAACCTCAAGAATGAATAATTATGACAAGTATTTCAAGACAAAACAAAGAACACAACCTTTTCCATAAAAGGATTTGAGGACAAAGAGTCCTTGAAGGGAGGGGAAATGTCATACACATACATATACAAATAAATATGAAACATTATTAATATTAACAATTTAATAATAATAATATAATAATATTCCACTAAGGGTCATAACCTTTTATTATAACCTTTCACCTTATGACCTGTTAGTGTGTATATATACCATCACACAGATCATTGTAAATCATTCATATCATTCAATTCTATCAAATATTATCTATCCTATATGGGTTTTAAGTATTTGCCCTTCTTATGCTAGATATTTCTCAGTAAATGAACTATTGTTCATTTCACTCATTGTATCTAACAACACAATATGCTATCATAGTATCTCAAACCTCTAAAGAACATTGACCACTTGTGAATATGAAGGAGTATAAATTCAAACCATCAACAACCTGTTGAGGAAAATATATGAAATAATCTTACTCAAGCATTTTTAAATCTTGCTTGGCTAAGGAAATATAGACAAGAATGTTACCCTATGTTTATAGCCTCCAAATTTTCTTCCTAACCCACAAGTATTATTTACAAGGGCTTAGGATGATTTTCTTTATAAACAAAAGATTGTTGTAAAATTCAACATTTTTTTGATTTTTTCTGAATATAATAGATGCAAAAGTTAAGTGGAGACAAAAGAAAAAAATACCAAGTCACATATTAACACAGATGAGACAGGATAAAAATTGCTTATTTCATTTCAAGAAATCAAAAGAATCGTTCTCTTTACAAAAATCCCCGAGGGAGTTTGGACCAAATTCAAACTTAGATGTACCTGATGAAAACCATACAAAATGACATCTGACAGAAAGTAAAAAACCAAACTTTAAAAGAAGAATTAGCTTGCCACATTTGCTTCCCACTCAACTCTGCACAATATCCTTTATCGGTCATGAAATTTAATTCATAAACAAACAAGTCTACACAGACTATCAAAGATAGATCAACACCTCTAAAAACAAGTGTCTAAATGATGTAATTCAACCTTGAATCTTGCTATCTACAATAGGACCCTGCTATCATAAAAGAGAATTAGGCTTTTGAGGAATTAAAGAATGAATGAAAACTAAACTATCTTAATAAAACTCAAGAGTAGACCTTAGTATGCTTTCTCCTTCTATTCTCCTCTTGTTCTTCCTTCTTATTTTCCCTTTAAACATTCCAAATTAGTTGAAGTAGTTAAACTACCTCTTTTGGTTAAGTTAACTAAAACTCAATTATCTTTTAGTTTAGGGGAAGAATTAATATAATAATGGTAAGGGTATTTAATAAATAATTATTGATTAAGGTTGATTGTTATTGATGTCAACCCTTAAAGAAAGTCCAGTGGCACAAAGGTTTGGGTAATGGATTCAAGTTTGTTTGATGTAAATATGACTCATTATTGTCTTGTCATGGTTGATAATAAGTACAAACGTATGAACTCCAAAGTGGTCCCCTTATGGCAAAAGCTGTCACGGGAAGACACTTTGCGAATTGAGTTATCCTAGAAGTATGGTTAGAGAACCCATGATTATTTGTGGAATAATGAGATGAAGGCTAGTGAATGTGTCAGTGAAACTATCCTAGATGGATAGTTCTTTTCATTCCATTTCTTATGGTATGTGGAACGTCACATAACTCCTCACGGTTAGAGAGTTATGGCCATGAGAAGTTGGAGAACCTAGGTTTGGGTAATGGAACAAAGTTTGTTTGATGGATAAATGTATGTGTTTTGATATATTTTTAGGTAATACTATTCTATATGGATAGTACATGTCATGCCATTTTTGGTGGTATGTGGAACGCCACATAACTCCTCACGGTTTTATAGTTATGGCCTTACGAAGTTGGAGGACCCTCATATGTCATCTGGAAGCCCCGAAAGGTCAAAGTAGTCAAAGTGGTTTAAGAGATTTTAAAGGTAAATAATAAAGTGAAGTGACGAGTGAACTATAATTCAAATTGAATACAAAATAAATGATTTAAATAATAAATTTAATGGATAAATTAGAAGTGGGTTAACCCTAAAATAAGGAAAGTGGGCAAAGTGACCTAGAAGATGTTTTTAAGGAAGCTACTTGGAGAGTATAAATAAGAGGCAAGGCTCTCTCATTTTACATCACACTTGAGAATATTGAATATATATAGGTGTTTGAGGTAACCAAATTATATCTAAGCCGAATTTCTGAGGAAAAGGTAAAGAAAAGAAGGCCGGAATTCAAGGAAGGATAAATTCCTTTGATGATGCTTTGTAAGGTATGTTATTTACAGGTCATCTCACTATTTTCACAATATTTTTTTTTCTAGAATTATTCAGACCATGAAATATCTATTCCATTGAGGAAACATATCCAAGTATATGTGGTAAAAAATTCATCTTGTGGGTCGTTGTATTTTTGGAGTTACACTCCGTGGAAAATAGGGTTTGTGGCTAGTCCTGAAACTAGTCTAAAACATGTGTTTCAGGTAAAAATGTCATAATTCTTCATAACATATCCAAATTGAGTAATACCAAATGTTTTGGTTAGAGTACCATCTATAGTATTCTATGTAACATTTTCATATCAATTCAATAAATATTCCATTTGGGGCACGCTCTACAAGGTCACTCTCTAGAATAAGCCAGAATTCAACAAGGTATGCCATTTTTTCTATAACTCTTTTTCTGAGAGGTTCCAAGCAGTGACACCTGGAGGAATTGCATAAAAAACACTGAAGAACATTGTGTATTAGTTTCATATCTTTATTCATTATAGGTACAAAGTTTTTATTATTTCAAGTTAGGGTTGTTGACTAATCCAAAACTAGTCTTGTAAGACTAAAGAAAAGTTTGATGAAAATGCTAGTCTCTTGTTGTTAAAGTTAAGGAAGGTTTGCAGGTAAGTGATCATATAAAATAGGTCTATTACATAGTTACAAATCAAATTTAGATGATGAAATTGATGAGGGATTTTGGTTAAGGTACATGTTGGGTACATGGTTGAGACGAGTAGTTGATGAGTTGGCACATACATGAGGTGTATAGTTGATGATGTTGGTACATATTGATGAGTCATAGTTGATGAGTAGTTGACACATGATTGGTACATACTTGGTACATGGTTGGATGCACTTGTTTATGCTACATGTTGATTACATGTTGTTTGGTATAGGTTGGTGCATGGTTGATGCACTTGTTTATGGTATAGGTTGATTACAGGTTGATGTATAGGTTGATGCATGGTTGATGCATGGTTCAGGTTTATTGGTATAGGTTTACAACGGTATATATCACAGTGATAGTGTGACGGTGTTTCCATCATTCTACTTCTACTTTAGGGTGGTTGGACAGGGCAAGGACAGGTGGTTGTAGCCACCTTTTGATTTTAGCCGGAGAACATAGGGTGTTGTAGCCAAAAATTTGGGGATTTGGATCTTCCCTCAGGTTGTAGCCTGAGAAACAAGGGGGTTGGAGCCTCCTTCTAGTTGTAGATGGAAAACAAAGGAAGTTGGTGCTTCTAATGAATGTAATTCTTCAAGACATATAAGAAAAAACATTCTGTGGTTTTCTCCCGATTTGGGTTTCCACGTAAAACACTGGTGTACTGTGTATGTGTGTGATTGTCCATTTCTTATTGCTCATTATTGAATAATAATTCTACATTGATATAACATTTGGATTCTTTGAATAAAACATATTATAATCATGCTATTACTGATTCACCTCCCCTCTTAGTAATCCAACAATAATAACTAGTAGGTGGGACCCCTTGTGACTCCCTTTAGTTTCTTAGAAAAATAAACATAACTTGTCAATTAATTAACACATTCCTCCTTGTGGCTCCCATCATTATTCTCATAATTTGAAAATTAAATATCAATGATATTTGTAACCATATCCTAAAATATAATATCCAAAATATCCAAAAAATAGTATGCTTTCCAAAGCTTCAGCAGTCAATTGTTCTCAACCATCAATAATAAAATAACTCAAAAACTGTATTTGCCACTTTGGGAGACAATTTTCCCTTTTTTGTTGCTGTCTCCCTTTGACTTTTCTGAATTAGCCTTAGGCTGTGTGGAGCCTTTAGGCTTGATCTCACTGATAACATGAGAGAAGTCATCTCTCAAGTGCACGTGGGATGGAAAAAACTTGGAAAAATCATTTGGGGGAGAGGAGGGGGAAACAACAACTTTTCCTTTATCATGCATGTGGTGGGCTTTGGTTTTCAGCCTCTTTCTTGCATGGGAAGATTGTATAGGTGAGTGAGCAGGGGAAATTTAGACATTTGGGTTAACTGGTGGAGGAGGAGCAGGTAGAGACAAATTAGACCAACCACAATGTTGGGAGACTACTGGGTGAACAATCTCTTTCCATCCATCATTCTCAGGAACTTCTGGTTGCAATGAAACATGAGGGGGAATAGGGATACCAGGGACATGATGGGGTTGGAAGGGAGGCCTTTATGGCCTAGGTTGGACTACCCCTTGTCCAATCCAATTGAAAAATCCATCTTGGAAGAGCTGGTTTAACTCTTGTGGATTTGCATCAAAATGTATCAAAAATCTAGGCCTTCTAGGGAATTTGTTCCAATTCCCTATGCCCCCGTTATTTTGGCCATTGATTCCTCTGCTGAAGAAGCTCATCCTGTATGCAATGTTTATTAGCAACTAGCTTATTAAACAAACCATACATGACATCTCTTTAAATATGAAACAAAGTTTGGCTCAACAACCACATCAGACCCATGCAATCCAATCCCTAAAAATAATTTAATACTTGTCAATGAGCAGAGGGTGAATAAGGGTTCTGGGATATCTGAGGGGGTTGTATTGAGCGAAAAAGTGATAAAATGAAAGGGATTAGAACATGATTACTGCTCAACAAATCATTAAACAATCAACTGTGTTATAATAACAAAATCATATCAACTGTGACCCATCTTCGTATCATCCTTTAATTGATGTAATAAAAAGTTTCTATTTAATTTTTAATTTAATTTTAAGAACAAGGCGTGCAAAGTGAATCTGGGATTGTGAGGGGATTCATAATGTGCGAGAAAGTGAGATAATTAAAGGGAAATTAATGGATACTAGTCATAAAACAAATTAAGTAATCAATAATCATAACTTTGTATTAAAATCAGTCCAAAAATCACCAACATCCACTGTTTCTCAATTGTGTACCAAACTATTTGTTGTTCCAATAATTAAATTTCCCATAATTTCTCGATTCATAATAGTCTGTGCAATCATAACTTATAAACAAAACAACCTTTCCATTCAACAGTCCCTTTTAACAAAGCGTCGATCTTTTTTTATTTATTTTTTAGTTTTTAAATAATAAAGAATATGCACAGTAATATGGTCGACATCTATCCCTGATAATCCATAATGCATCACGATAATAATAAACATCCACTATTTACCAATTTACAATCTGGCCTAAAAAATATACACATGTCTCTTTTCAAATATGAACAGACTTCCAAAATATGCCCGATTATACACAACCTTCATCATATCAATCGACAATATCTTGCAATAAAACAAAAGTCAACCAAAACATAGAACCTGAGCCTTATCATTGTGGATATAACTTCCTTTTAAAACCATTGGTAACCTATATGATGATCCAATATAATATATGAAGTGATCATAACCAACTACACATAGGCATAATTTTTAAAAATTGGCCATAACCCTGATCGGGCCTAGCAGAAACAGATAGGTGTTTCCATTTGCAATCAATACCACCCTAGTAAAAACACAGTGAGTGAAAACATAATGAAAAGAAGAAAACTCCCGACTATATGAAAGTGCCTGTTTCCATTTGTATTTGTTCAACCAATCATAGAAGGACGAGACAAAGACTCGATGATAGAGCGTGTTTCTCTTTTTTTTTCTTTCTAAAATACCTCCATAACCACTTCACTGATAACCCAATACTTGACAACCCAGAGGGTGCCCTAAGGGAGCAAAGACAATTGGAATTTAAATCGGGCTTAGTCAAAATCAAATGCAGGGAGACAACAAGAGAGCGTTCATCCTTTAACAATAACACAGAGAGCTGGAAGTCTTCTGAGACTTATCAACCACAAGAAAAATGCCTTTCGAAAAAGACACAACAGTGAGCCCCATAGTATTCTTATTAATCCCAGTCTGGGCAATAAAACCAATAGTTTACCACCAAGGAGAGCAAGGAAAAGTAGGGTAAAATAACCAGTGCACATATGCGTTTAACACTTGCAGAGGAGAGGCGAGATTTAATTGAATAGTGGTAGTTATTAAAATAAATCACATAGATATAACATCTCTATCCGTTACTTAAGAGCCGAACAACTTGACAGTAACACCAGTGAGGACACACACATCCTTTTGACATAACACTGAGATACAACTTGTATAAATACACAACCATACAAGCATGTATTAATGCTGGGGTCACCTAATACTGGATCTTGGGATACTTCGGTGAAAAGGCAGTAAGAATGGGCCAACGACCATGACTCAGGGTTTGAAGAAAAAACACAACAATTGTTGGAAATCCCTCTGCGATTGGGTAAGGGTTACAATCATGACCGTGAGGGAACAAAATAACCGACAGTAATACACAAAACGAAACCCTCCATCATCAATGCATATCCATATGCACCACCATTCACTTATATTTCCATAGAGACCCATCTGAATACTAAACTGACGGAGCAGCCAATCAATGCGCAACTTAAAATACCCAATTCTTTTGCTTGCAATCCGAAACATTTTATAGTCATAAAAAAGAGTTATAACACACATCTACATAGTTGAAATTCTCAAGAACACACATAATCCAATCATCACTGAGCCATCATTTGTTCATACAACAAAGAATACCTCATGGATGGAGAGAAAAAGAATCATACTTGTAGAAAAATGCTTAAATAGCGAGTTGGCTGAGCCTTATTTCTTCCAAGAGCCTAAAAATGCATAGCTTCACAACCAACAAAGAGAAAAATGCAATAATGGAACAATGCTAGGGTGATGATCGATAGGGGGAGTATGGAGTGACGTGCAGTAAATGCACGTCGCTTCCATCACCTAGCCTATTCAATTCGAAGTACGAGACAACCCAACAAGCATTAAATTCACCAATCAATTAAACCATGTATTCAATTCCAAACTATTGTGAAATCTGCGACGTTATCCATTGCATAGTGCACCACCCAATATCATTTACACGTTAACCCTTGCCATAACTCCATGCCATAATACATACTGCAATGCTATATGCGCCCCATTCAAATCTAATGAAATTCGCATAGTCCATTAACCAACAATAGCATAATAGTTAAGACTAACACTAATATCCTTTAACCTTTCCATTCTAACTTGCATGTAGTCCTTTATCATAACTCAAACATATAACTTCTTTCCCCTTAGGATTTTTTTTCATATATATATTTTCTTGTTTTAATCATGCTACCATTAAAATATCTCTTGCATATATGTGGCTAGGTAATTGATCATAAGAATTAGTGACATGGTTAAATCACAACAATTGTAAACAACATGCTCCTCATAACCAAAAAATGTTTTGGATCGCAAAAATCATTCCACAAAATGCATCATCCACCTATTACCATGTAAAAAAGAAACCAAGACTGCATTGTAAAAAACGTAGGACTGTGTAGGCAACATAAAAAAAACAGCAAAAAAATGTGATATGTCTATCCTTGCGCCTCTAGTCTACAAGGGGGTCCCACATACTAGTATTATATTATTATCATAGTTAAATAATAGGGCTTTAGCAATACTTTGCGGCGGAATTCATCGTTATGATTTTAATCATCAACACAACCTACCAAACTCCATCATCCCTCATGTCAAACATCAAGGGCCAAAATATTTGGACATCACATCATGAATTGTTCAAGATGTTCTGCAAAGATAATAATATATCCATAAAATACCAAGCCAAGTTTATCGGATCTATCAAACAACCAAATATGAAAATCCACACAAATAAACTCATCAATCTTGAAATACAAAACCTATGGTAGAAGCAACAATCCACATAGGGTTGCCAACAACTTGTAATTATGGGTATCTCTCCCATGCATCTCAGAACCTACATAAGTGGAAGAAACAACCTCAACATGGTCACATCCTTCCTTTTGAGACAATTATGAAGCAATGTCAACATCAAGGTCAACTCCCTCTTGTTGAGAGAATCCAACAACCCTATCCGTACACTCTAAAACACTCCCATCGATTGCAAGCCTAGAATCAATCATTGATTCAACAATAGGTTTTCAACCTTTCCCTATGGAATCCTTCCATACATTGTTATGTTTCAAATGCTTAAAATATCACAAAAAACCAAAATTACGCACCATGCACCTAATGTGAGAGTGAATCACAACTCCAATAAAGATAAGAGAGAAAAGTTACACAATAACTCCTTAAAGAATAGGAGAACCTCCTCCAAATATCCAAATACATTCATACATCACTATTCACATTTCCTCAATAATGACTGCATGATCTCTCTATATATACCTATTCACACATTGCACATGTGGCCCTATTATTATTAGGCTGACCCTATTACATATACATTTAACTCCATATATGCCCCCCTTGGGGTCATATCATATAAATTTAATCCCACATATGGCACCTTTGGGATCATACCATATTACCCTCCTTCAAAATCTTTCTCCTCAAAGCATTAAGTGTTTTACATGTGATGAAACCAAGTAATTTGATTTTTTTTATTTTCCCACATTATTCTTTCCATTGATGATGATCCATTCATCCAAACTCAATTTTTTCTTGTCTTAATCCTCGATGGCTAGTTATTGCATAATTTGTTTTCTTTTGATTCCTTGTAATGTTCTTTTAACTTTTTCAATTTGTAGTAATTGCCAATCTTTGATAATATCCCATTGAATAATGTTTTTTTTTATGCCCTATTCCATGAATATTGAAGAGTATTCCATCTTCTTCCTTGATAATGTTGATATCAATCTTCTTGTCTTCCCTAAAATCTTTCCTGGTAATGAGGGTGTCAATATGGTTTTACATTTGATAGTTTTCCTTCTCCCTACACACAAATTTCAATTGTCTTCTTTTCAGATATAATGACATCCTCTAGTCTCTTTGTTTGGTCTTTGATTACTCTGCCTCAAAGATAATACCATCATATTTGGCATGTATATCATCTAGATGGAGTTCAACTTCTTCAAGTATCTTTTGGTGACCTTGTTGAATCTTGTCCTATTTCTCCTTTTGAATTTGCAATGTAACCACATCTATCAAATTCTTACATCCTTCTTCAATTCTAGATTGCATTTCTGATTTTACCTCATTAATATTTAGGGATTTCTTAACCTTCTTGCCAATTTCCTCTTCAAGTTTTTTGATAGTGCCCTCTTCAATTTTTGTGGTAATATCTTCATTCCTATTATTTGATTCAAACTCCTGTACTTGCCTTTTCAGTTTCTTAACATCATTAAGAAGTTCTTGGTTATGCTTATGTAACCTTTTTATTTCTTCATCTTTCTTTTTCAATTCTTCCTTTAAATCATTTTTTTTCGGACTTTCCTTTGTTAATATTTTCTTTCTTTAAGTTCTTAGCCTCCTTAATGAGTGATTCATTAAGGGATTGCATCTTGGAAAACACATCATCTTTCTTAAAAATAATTTTCCGTAGTTCTTCATTATCCTTTTGCAATTTGGAGACCTTTTCTTTTGATTCCTTTAAATCCACTTGAATTTTATGCATCTCCTCCATTTATCCTTGATCCATTTATTTGAGAAGAGATTTTCAAAATTTTCCCATGTGGAGTAGACTCTATTATCTCATCAAAGCTATACCGCCACTTAGAAGCTTCACCCAAAAGGTATAAAGATGGTGAAAAATTATTCAAATCATTTTTCTTTATTATCCTCAACTATTCCTTGGGATTGATTTCATATTTATTTTTATCTCCTTCAAAGTAAGGTATTTCCATTGATTCTTAATTGAGGTCTAACCCAAACCTTCAACTTACAACCTCAATATATTAAGAATACTGATCTAAAATCATTTTCTAATACAATATTCTATGTTTTATATTTCCAATGAATTTTGACATCCTGATCAAAAGTTATTACAATTTTAAGTTAACATACCTTTAAAAACCTTGATATGGAGTCTATCCTTATGGCCGACCTTCCTTTTGATGTATCTTTGGAATTTAAGCCCCTCTAAGTCTGAAAGTTTGTATTTTAGTACTACGATATGTCTTCTCTTCAATACCACAGGTCTGACCAAAATTTGATGTGCCAAGTGAAAGTTATGGTAACTTTTCCAAACCTTGTTGATTCTTGGATCTTTCTAGATAGCGAGATTTTATTACATGCCACGTGTCCAATATTTATCATCTGGTTTTGGAATTTTTACCTACAAGAAAATGGTCTATTTTGTTGCCAAAGAAATTAGTGGTACTCAATTTGGAATTTTCTAACTTTATATATGACACTTCTACCAACAACATCTTTTTGAGATTATTTTTAGGACTATTCAAAATCCCTTACTTCCACAGGTTATATCTCAAAAAGTATAAAAAACCAATACCTAAAATTTGCACCATGTGTACTTCACTATGTTTCCTAAGTATCATAAAAATTTCATTGTCTAAAGCATCCCAAAAAATAAGTTATAACAAACATTCTAAGATGGCGTGTTTGAAACTAATTTCAGGACTAGTCACAAACCCTCGCTTCCATGAGAAATACATCATAAAGTAAAATGATCCAAATCCTGAAATTTTTATCACAAGTACTTAACCATGTCTCCTCAGGATCTTGAAAATTTCACATTTTGAAACATCACCAAAAAAAAAATATAGTGAAATTCCCAAAATGATGTTTTTGAGACTTATTTAAGGGCTAGGAAAAATCCCTAACTTCCACAAGATGTATGTAAAGAACCACTCCGGTTCTTACCAAATGTAATAATCAAATCTGGATTATGAGTTAAATATCCAAAATACTTGGAATATAAATATATCCATGAGGATAATAAATAATATACAAATGTATAAGAGAAATGAATAAGATACGATGATTACAATGAGAATGAGGGCTCGTTTATATACCCTCGTAAGGGTGCCCTTTTATGAACAAACACATATTTTAGATAAGACACGTCTTTTCATTTATGATGTATTAATCATTATTATTTAATTATTCTTTATTTATACCTATTTCTATATATTTGTGTTGATAAAATTGCCTTCCCCTTAAAAATGCTTTGTCCTCAAAGCATGATTAGAGAAAGACCTATCTTTTGTTCTAGCTTGGACCATCTTCTCATGATCTCTTGTTTTTGTAGTTGCAATACTTGAAGAGAAAAATGATATAATATTCGAATTCTTGAAGCAATATGTTGCATATTCTCGGGACTGATCCATCCCAAATCTACTTTCATAGAAACTTGTGTATATTTCGCTTGATCTTGTTGTTGGTTGTAACAATTCTTGTGATTTAGATGATGATAAGGCACCCAAATATCTTATGGATCTTGTTTGTTGGATCTCTCTTCAAATTTTTATGTTTATAGTAATTTAATTGGATCAGTGTTTGTTCCCTTCTTTGAGGTTTGGAAAATATTTTGTATCTTATTTACACAATCAGTCATAGTTCCCTTGTCGACCATTGATCCCGTACTGACGATTTTATGCACATTTTTTTTGCAACTTTTTTTCATATTCTAACTTATTAATTTGTTCGATTAAGTCTTGATGATGACTTTTAAGGTGAAAAATTTAATCATCCTTTTCAAATAATTTATTCTCAAAATATTGATTAGCTTGTTCTAACTTTTGATCACCTTGATTTTTATTCTTTAATTTCTTGATTTGTGCAATCAAGCTTTGATTATGATTCTTGAGACGACAAATTTCTTCCTATTTATTAGTAACAACTTTGTCAACTTCTTCCTGCATTTTTTGTACTCTCATTTGATCAACCAGGTTGGTCATTTTTGACATATTTTTAAAATCTTCTAATGATGGAACTTTTGAATTTGGCGTCATTGAGATGCCATGTAATTCTATTTTTTTCTTCTTGTAGGAGAACATCAAAAATCTTTTTTCTTGCATTTAAGATGAAGGTACCTTCGAAGTTGTTTTCCGGATAATCCACAATAGTTGTCATTGTCATCGACGTTTCGAATCCGAATCGAGATTCATCATCAGGACTAATCATCATGATAAAGGTACCTAGTGTTTCTAGCCAGTTTGAACCAATAATTATATCAACATCAGGTTCAATCATTTTTGTAATATCGAATTCAGATATGTATTTATAATTGTCAATTATTATTTGTAGATTCTTAATTTGTGTATTTTTCCAAAGTTATTTTCGATTATATTTGACTCTAAAATTGATAATTGATTGACAATATCAACACTGATGTAATTTTCCTTC
>ML807328.1:241405-263560 GCA_009831015.1 Picea engelmannii
CATCTCTTCTCAGAGATAAGCCGCCACCATTCCAGCAAGCTTGTTTCCGCTGCATTTTTACAGTTTCAACTTATTTCGTTATTTAATAGAAAACCAGTTTTACTGTATCTCTGTTATTTTCGTGTTAAGCACCTATTAATATTCTGTATTCATTTCTTTCTGCTCATAAAATCCGGATCATTCACCTAGAGTGTGGCAGGCCCTCCATTCTCATATGGGATGCCTGTCTTCGATATGAACTCTATCCTTTCCTACTCCACTCTACAGACTTTAGGTATGGGGGTAGGGAACTCGAACTCTCCTCTGCAAGCATCTATGGGGGGCACTTCTTCTCCCTATAATGCTTTCCCTTACGGAGGGGGTCATATACCTCCTTCATCCCCTTTGCTCGACGATGCTCACCAACACTCTTCCAGGCCAAACATAAACTATAGTTCATTTGGAGTAGGTAGTCAAGGACTTCCTTCTTATAGCATGATGGCAGGTTCAACACTGTTCTCTTTGTTCGACACGTTTGGTAAGAACACATTCTCATCAATTGCCATCTCAGCTGGGGGCAACCCCGGTTATGGATCACAAAATCCTGCGTAGGGTACTATTCCTACGCAGGGGGCACACATTTTTCAAGGACCTTGGAATCCATGGTAGGGATTAGTTCCCTCATCAGGTATGTTGACTGGGGGAAACCCCTTCCATAGCCAATGGAACCCTGGGCAAGGCTTAGGACCTATGCCCGTTGGATCGATAGGGGACAACCCTTTCCAAAATCCTTGGAATTCAACACAAACCCAACCCTCGACATCCTATTACGGGAGTCAACCGATGACATATCAACAAGAACATAATCTGTATGCTAGTCACGACCATGGTTTTTACCAGAACCCTAGCCAACAACCTAGCTTTTCCTGACAACCTGGTGCCAGCCAAACTACAGGCTCCTTTTTCCCTGGTTATAATCAACAACCCAAATTACCGTTTCTAGCAACTTTGCACTTGCCAGACTTGACAAGGCTATTAAATGACCCTATCTATCATGATCCGTGTTGGCCTTCCATGCAAACCAAGTTTCCTTCAGACATTCCAAAGTTTGAAGCTAAGCCTAATGAAGATCTAGGTGATCGTGTTACTACCTTCCATTTATGGTGCTCGCCCAACTCATTGAGAAACGACTCCATCCAGTTGTGTTTGTTTCAATGCACTGTCATCGGGAGTGCTATGAAATGCTACATTGAGATCAACCGCTCAATATACTCTACCTTTGGTGAATTGGAAATGGTTTTCTTAAACCATTTTCAATTACCTGTGAGATACGACACCAACACCGAATTGCTAGCCAACTTTGAGAAGACAAAGGCGGACCATATCTTTGATCACATCCGAGAATGGAGATGCAAGAAGAGTTTGATAAAAGTACTAGTCCCACCAACATTCCTGCTTGAGTGGTTCTTGAAGTCTTTGGTACCTTAGTTATCGAAAGACGTAGCAACGTCGGGGGTCTTTTAAGAAGAAGAAGCAATAATGAGAGCTCAACAACTAGAATTGATTTACTCTTAGTCTCGTTTACTTTACAAAGTTTTTCCATATACACTGCGGTCGATACTTGACTAGACCAAAAAAAGATCTAGACCACATGTCGATGGTATTGTTGATTCAACGCAAATGAATCCCGCTGATCATCTGTTGAATCAATTACAACAATTGTCAATACAATAGACAATGGCCAACTAGACCACAAGTTCGACTGCTCCCCCTACTGAAATGTCAGATGTACACAGTGTGCAATCGACAAACCCGAAGGCTACCCAATAGCCTGATGGAAAGAAGAAACAATGAAAGAAGGGTAAGGGGGATAAGAAACCTACCAATAATGTTGGCAGGGGAAACAAAGAAAAGAATAAATCAAAGTATTCATGTAACCTTTGCACGAAAGACCATACGACTCTCTTGTGCCCTTGCCTTGTGGAGGCCCAGAAGTTATTGACACAAAAGTAGCCTGCCGTGTTAAAAAATCCATTTCCACATGGGAAAAATTGAACTCAAGCCTCTTTGAGTGTGGAAGGGATCAGTTAGGGACCCCCTCTATCTTCGAGTAATCCTTCATCCGCGAATGTGTATATGATGAAAGGTAGAATTGATATAGAAACCAAGACACGTGACTACAGAATGCCAAACACCTCTGAGAGGGGTAAATAATATGAAAACCCATCTCTTCCTCTCTAGATTGAGAAGACATTGGGAGAAACAATGACACACATCCAAAAAGGTGAGTTCAAGAAAGCTTCCCACAATCCAAATGCAAGGTCTGCCTAGAACTACTCTGTGGTGGAGGAATTGTCTCAAACCCCTTGTGCAATATCTGCTTTGGAGGTCCTCCAGAGTTGCCCTTCCTAGAGAAAGGCTCTGTTAGCTGCCTTAGGATCTGCTGAGACTTGTAATTTGGGAATGATCATGCTTGATACAACTGACTTAAAACCTCATCTCCCTTACCACACAACGTTTCATATAGTAGTGGCTCACACCATGAAAACTTTTACCCGGAACATTTTTTTCACGGTGGTTGATGAGGGCACCTCGAAATGTGTGATGTTGTTGGAAGGCTTGCAATGGTTGTTCATTCCGACCACATGGAATCATCCCTTCTTTCCCTGTGCAATTAGGGGGGAAGACCGTGTGTGTTTAGGTTGAAGTGGTCGATGCATCTCTCGACTACAATCTCTTGTTAGGAAGGATTTGGACCTATGCCATGCAAGCAGTGGTCGCTACAGTTTTCTGGGTCTTGTTGTTTCCACATGAGGGTCAGATCGTATCCATTGATCAATTGTCTTTCTCTCGTCTTGACACTTCATCGGGGGAATCCACAGTCTCGATGATTGATAACCCTCAACCTGACATCGTCAACGTAGGGGTTGGTTTGTGCCCACCTTTAATGGGTAATTTTGATTACCCGCCTCCTTCTGACGATGTTAAGTTCATATTGGCTATCCCTGACCAACCTAAAGTTGAAAATTTTCAAGTCTCGTCATTTTGTACGACTTAATTTGATGATCCGTGGACTCTTCCTTTGCCATCAACCATGATGGAAGGGACACGACACCATGGCATGGCCATGCCTTTTTCCACGACAGAGATTGCGTACTCTATAGTTCAACAAGCTTCTGCCGACCCTGATCCGACTCCCACACAAGAGTTAGATCCAGTTCTCGAGCCTATTTTGGCTCAAAGTTCCCTCACCGATACTAATTATTTATACTTAGTCTTGCCCTCAAACGAGGTGATTATTGAGGCAATGACTAGTCTAGATAGACCCTGGGATGATCTCCATCACAAATCTTATTTCCTCCCAGAGTTAGGAAGAATTGAAGCAGGAGAATGTATTTTGACTATGACTGGAGATAGGTCTTGTCCTATCAATCCTTTGGCTACACATGCAGTTTAAGCTGAAGGAAATATGGAATCCATCACTAAAACGATACCTATTGATATCTCTAGAACCCCTGGCGTCGTGGAGAATGTTATCGTTGGAGAAAATTTCTCCCCCGAGGAGATTCAAATCTACAAGGATTTATTTAAATAATTCCGCGACATGTTTGCCTGGTCTTACGAGGAAATGCTAGGCATAGATCCAAGAATCGTCGAACACGAAATCATGACATATCCTGACACCAAGCCGGTCCGGCAGAAGCTTCGTCCGGTTAATCCTAAGAAATCAACAGTTATTAAGGCCGAAGTAGAGAAACTGCTCAAAGCAGGTTTTATCTACCCTGTCCAATTGACTCAGTGGGTGTCAAATCCCATTTCGGTCAACAAAAAACATGGTACGATTCGCGTATGTATGGGATTTCATGATTTGAACAAGGCCTGTCCAAAGGATAATTTCCCCACTCCATTTATCGACCAGATTGTTGATGAATGCACATGCTATGAGGCCTTTTCTTTCATGGATAGTTTTTTAGGATACAATTAGGTATAGATCAATCCTGAAGACCAACACAAAACCACTTTCCTTTGTCCGTGGGGTACATTCACTTATCGGAAGATGCCTTTTGGTCTAAAAATGCTGGAGCTACTTTTCAGTGGGCCATGTCTTTTTCTTTCCATGATCTCAAACATATAGTCGATGCTTACCTTGATTCTTTAGCATCATGATCTTGTAAGAGAGATGATCATCCCACACAGCTCAGACTCATCTTTGAGTGATGTCGCGACTACCAGATTTGCTTGAATCCAAACAAGTGCAATTTTTGTGTAATGTCGGGTCGTCTGCTAGGTTTCATATTTTTGACAACAAGGATCATGGTCGATCCTCTAAAGGTTGAGGCAATAGTTCAGTTTCCTCCCCCGTGCAAAGTCCCTCAGCTTTAGAGTTTACAGGGAAAAGTGAAATTTTTACGGCATTTCATCACAAACTATGCCGAGATCACAAAGGGTTTCATGCGTTTACTAAATAAGGACATTCCTTTTCATTGGGACGAAGCTGCTAAATGCTCTTTCAAAGCGTTGAAATGCACCCTCACATCTGCCCCTCTGCTTCAACCACCCAATTATAATAAATATTTATTATTGTACTTGGCTGCTGCAGAGTCGACCATCAGTATGGTCTTGGTTCAGGAGGATGGTTTTCTCATAGAATACATGATTTATTACTTGAGCCGAGGCTTGGTTGGACCAAAACTCATTTATTCCCATGTTGAAAAACTTACATTGGCAACAATTCATGTTGTCCAACGGTTCCATCAATATATCTTGTTTTGCAAGACTACCGTCATTGACGTTGTGAATCTGTTTCAGTACGTGTTGACACGGTGTGTAATCGATGGAAAGATCAGTATATGGATAGTTATCCTCCAAGAATTTGACTTGGATTTTGTTTCGGTGAAATAAAAAAATTCGTTGGTCTTCGCGAAACTCATCTTAGAACTTCCGGTCCAATCAGGTGATGTTATACCCGAGGAGTCGCCTATTAAAGGAGACATGTTTTTGACCACATCTTCAGACCCCTGGTATAGAGATATACTAGTATATCTCCAGACTTTGAAGTGCCCCACCTCTGCTTCTCATGATGAGTGTCACCGTATACGCCATCAAGACAAGAACTATCTCATACTCAAAGACACTCTATATCATTGAGGTGTAGATTGCATCCTTCGTCGGTGTCTCACTCATGAAGAAGCGAAAATCGTGCTTAACAATTGCCACACTAGAGCATGTGGTGGTCATTTGTTTGGGTTGGAAACAACCCAAAATATTCTATGAGTTGGTTACTTTTGGCCGTCATTAATCAAAGATTGTGTTGAATCGGTCAAGAAGTTCCACTCGCGTAAGATCTTCTCTCGGAAGATGAGGGCACACCCCACTCCCATGTTTCCCGTCATCATAGTTGGTCCCTTCACCAAGTGGGGGATTGATTATTCTAAATGAAACCCCCCTTCAGCAAGGGGGCACTGTTATATCATCGTAGCAGTAGACTACTTCATGAAGTGGGTCAAGGCTATGCCAACATTTAAAGATGATGGTGAGACAACAACTCTCTTTTGTTTAACCAGATAATAGCAAGGGTCGACGTCCTAAGAGAGATTTTCACTGACCATGGCAGTCACTTTCATAATAAAATTATGTCTGAGTTAACACCAAAGCTTGGGTTGAGGCAGGAACATTCGTCACCTTACTACCCACAAGAGAATGGTCAGGTGGAAGCCGTGGATAAGTCCCTTGAGACTATTCTACAACGAACGATCAATTCGGCCAAGTCAAATTGGCATTTGATGTTGTATTTGGTATTATGGGCCTACCAAATGTCTGTTAAGACTGCAACCGATTTCTCACCTTTTCAACTCGTTTACGGGATGGAAGCAGTCTTGCCTATAGAGTGCCAGATCCCGTCTCTAAAGTTGGCAGTACAGTTATTGCCAAACACTTCACCGCTTGAAGAGCGTTTATTATATATCGAGCAGCTTGATGAGAAACATCGTGATGAAGCCTTGTCTAACGAGGTTCACAAACAAAATGTCAAGTGGCAGTTTGATCGGTCCATTCGTCCTTGGATTTTCTCTGAAGGTGACCTTGTCCTGGTCTATGACCAAGATAAGGACCCCCTGGGGGAAGGCAAGTTCAAACCCATGTGGTTCAGACCTTTCATCGTGAAGGAGGTTCTGAAGAAGGGTGCTTATCGTCTGGTGGACGTTGAGGGAAATGATTTGGCAGAGCCTAGAAATGGGCTCTACCTAAAAAATTATTACTCATAGGTGGGTCGCCTTGGGTGACTTCTTGTACATATGTATAGTTCTTATACATTTTTATTTTTTTAGTGTTTGTCTTTTTGGTTTTATGGACATGTCGTTTTTGATGTCATATTTTTACTATGGAAAATGTCAGGTGAATCAGAGGTGTTTATTGGGTTCACGAACGACGCTAGCTGACACACTCGAAGGCTTGCCTCCGCAGCTTGGGTGATTTTCTCACCTCAAGGCCAATTTCTCTCTTTAGGAGGTATCTGTTTAGGTGACACCACAAACAATGTTTCCTAATATAGTGTAGTTTTAGATTTTCTTAGTGATGCTTTGTCACATGGTATCTCTCACCTCTAGGTCTACTTAGACGCTTAGATGTTTGTTTCCTAATTAAATGGGGTTTACCGCATTTATGATACTAATCTACACTGACAGTTCCTTAGGGTACATCTCTTAGAACGAAGCTTTGATTACATTATGTATATCCATGTTCCTAGGAGATTGAATCAAATCACAGATACTCTAGCTAATCATGTATTAGATTGGCATTTTGCACACATATAAGAAAAAAACACACACACGAACATGTAAATACATTTGTAAATAAATGTAATCCATAATACATGAAAATATGTAAATACACACACATATATATAAAATATCAGAGTACATAGTTGGGCGCAAGCGCCTCAAAAATATATGTCCAGTAAGAGTCACGTGGCTTATGCCCTAAAAAATATAAAAAAAGTGCCCTCGACACATAAGTAGTCCAGCCTAGCTAAGGGCGGGGCCTATTGGCCCTGCCATAGTGAAAAATGGCATTTTCGAAATGTCGAAAGAGCTAGACCTAGGTCCATGGTACACCAACTACATGAGGTTGCATCGATGGTGGCAGATCCTCGATCTCTGCCATAGGTACGTCATGAGTGAGTGTGGTGAGGTTCCGCTCCACTCATCTCAAAACTCTCTCAGCCTCTCTGGCTGGAGGCCCCCCCCTACTGCTGTTGGTCCGGCTGCTACGGCTGGTCTTGCCTCTAGTCAAGGACGTCGCCTGGTCCTCGAGAAGTTTATTGGACGCACTGGTCCCACATCTATACATAACATATACATAGTTGTTAGATACTCTGGTACACATAAAAAATGATATATATAAAAATAAATAAAAAATAAATAAATTTGAAAAAAAAACATACCTATCTCTCCTCGATCACCTCCGAGAGGTACAGGCATGTTTGGATCCCTGGAAAAGTTGATCCTGACATAGGGGTAGTCCTCTATTTCCAGAATCTGATGTGCCCACCAGTTAAAAAACTTATCATCGAAGGCCTTTATGGTCCTTTCCCCCCCCTGTCGTGGCATCAATGCTGCCCATCTACATAATATTGGGAGGAAGGCCTCATGCCCTCGCACTATCTCTTGTGGACTAAGACTGGGTACCCTCTCGAAGAATAAATAGAAAAAAACAATCCCGAACCCAAAGTTTTTGTTATCCTGCACACAACACTCTGTCAGCTGTCTCTTCATGCATTCCAACATGGTTGTACTCCAGTCGAACACTCGTGCATTTAAGCAATGCACTGTACAATGTATGTGCACTCGGGAGGCTTGATGTAAGGCCGTGGATCCAGTGATCCACCCAATGAGTAAAATGATCACTTGCAGTGATAGGTTGGAAATTTTGTGGATCGACACCCGAGAACCCATTTTATCCGTGCCAACCTCGCAGTGTAAACCGATCAATTTGGCTATGTTGTGAGGCCCAGGAGGAAAAGAGCGAAGGTTGACTGGTTTCCCTCTCCTTGAGAGGACAGTCAGAAAATAAATTTCCTCAGTCGTGGGAGTCAACGAATGTCCCTTGAGCATAAAATCCTCTGCATCCGGGTGCCAATAATCTACTAAGGCGTTCAACAACCCGGGTTGTGCCCTCATGACTGGACACTTGAAGTATTTCAACAAACCACATTGTGCTAATACGAAAAGAGAAGCAGGGTATTCTAATACCAGAGAATCAATGTCCTCATGCTCCCTTTTTCTCCAATGGACGTACATCCTACAGAAGAACAAATTTAAGAGAGAGTAAAAAATCTTGTTTTTTTAAAATTTTTCCACATATTGGAGGGTGTACGCAGGTTGTATTAAGCACATTTGCGAATGCATGCGAGCAAGTTGTTTTCTTCCTGTGGGTATATGCGAGTTGTCCTAAGACAAACCACATACACATAGGGCCGAACTTTTTTATAGGTGCGTGCCCCCCCCCAAAACCAAATTAAATGCAAAAGGAAAGTATAGAAATGCAAGAGGAGCTAGTTTGTACTTACTTGGTCCGAGCGGAAGTTCGTTTCATCCACTGAATCTCCCAAAATCAATTTTTTTAGCAAAGGGGTGTTTTTGGATTTTTGGTCATTTCTCAATTCACAATGGTGATAATGAGCTGCCAACTTCTATTTATAGACTTTTTTGGCCCCTTTTTGTCATTTTTTGGACCCCTTTGTCGTTTTTTCTAGCTCAAAAATCGTTTAGTATGGTTTTTGATTTTCTTATGGGATGTTACGATATGTGTTACTTTTGGTATTGGGAAATTTTTTGAGAGTTGGGTCTTTTTTAAAGAGGTCCTTTGGTAAAAAGTCATTTTCCCAACTTTTTGCATCTAAGTTAGGCTTCCACCTCCACTTTCAACATCTCGTTGTCTTTTTTCACTTTTCCATAGGATCGACCCCACCGAGTTGCACAGAACCATCATTGTTGCTTTAGAAGTGTCATAATTTAGTGGTAGAGCCTGCCTTTTCATGGATTTCCTAGTTAGATCCTCATTGCGTTTGGCGTTCATGCCGTCACTAATGAATATAGGCTCAGGAGTCCTTATTAGTTTTTCCTAATTACGAGTTTGAGCCTCATTTTCATGATTCATCATCAATCTTGACCTCACCCTCGGGACTCCCAAATGAAAACGGGTCTTCTTTTAAGCCCTTTTCAGACCTTCTAAACATGAAAATATTGCCGAGCGATCTTGTTGACCTTCACGCTCGCCAAACTAAAATTTGAAGGCACGTCTGTTTGGCAGTAGTTTACCCCTTTTTCGGTTCAGATGGTCAATTGTACGAACAAAGGTATACTCTAGGAGCTTTGGTTCACTAGAAGAGTATTCTCAAGTATAATTTTAACCCTTTTTTGGGCCCGAGGGACTGAATTTACGAAAAAGGACCCCCCCCACGGAGTCTATAGTTAAGCTCTTTTCATACTCCTTAAATATGAAAATATCGCCGAGTGACCTTGTTCCTTCACACTCTTTAAATTGGTCCAGAAGAACATCCTTTACGAAGTCCATAGTTAAGCTCTTTTCAGACTCCTTAAATATGAAAAGATCACCGAGTGACCTTGTTCCTTCACACTTGTTAAACTGGTCCAGAAGAACATCCTTCACAGAGTCCATAGTTAAGCTCTTTTCAAACTCCTTAAATATGAAAAGATTTTCGAGTGACCTTGTCTTTGTCACAATCATTAAAATGGTTTTGAATAGACATCTTTTCGATGCTAGTTTACCCCTTTTTTGAACCGACTAGACTACCTTCAAAAAAGGTATCCCAGTGGAGTCTCCTTTTATGCTTTTTTAGATTCTCTAAAAATGAAAAAATGTCGAGCTTACCTTCTCTGGGCTCGTTAAAATTACATATAAGGACGTTATCATTGTGTCTTATTAATCACATTTTCATTCCTGCATCTTTGGCCTAATGCCGGCTCCATGTTTCTCTCAACTAAACCATCTGAAGCATGCCTTATACGCAAGCCTTGTAGCACTTTGACTCTACGTCTTGACACCTTGACCCATGAAGGATTTTTCCTGAGTGTCCTTTCCCTACATATGGCTCCTTTCTCTGAGAATCAATGTGTTCCTTGCGCTTGGAACTAGTATGTCTGCGACACTCGTTCCTTCTTTGTAACATAGCATTCTTTTATTCTTTTTCAAGCTTTCCAAAATTATTGAAAAAGACAAAAAAATCAAATATACCCCAAAAAGAGGAAGGGAAAAGTATTTTCTTTTTGTTGGCAGCACAATGAGTTGCCCTTGGACAAAACACATCCTTCCATTTGTTCGTCAAGCCCTGGGATTTAATATGACCTTAGGAATTTGTTATCGCTACATAGAGCTGTGTCCTCCTCTGTTTGGTTATCCTTCCAAACATATGGTGAGTTTGCGTTGCCTCTTGCATCGTGAACTTATGTCAATGTCATGTTGCCCGAGTCTCGTCATCATATTTGTTATTTTCCAAGGGAAGTTTTACTAAAATTGAGTCGGCCCTTCTGTAGTTTGTGTCTTGTCCTCATGCCCGACCACCCTGAAAATCCAATCAAGTCCTTGTTCAAAATCAATGAAGTTCTCTTCCCGATCACCGAGATCCTCTTGTCTACTCCTTGAAAAGCCATTGAAGACCTCTGAGTAGTGAAGTCGTACACTGATATTACACTCCTACCCAATTTTTGAAGATCCTGAAGTTGTTGCTCGAGATCTGAAGGCCTCATCTCCAACCATCAGGCATCATTGGCTTCTTGAAGATGTATAATATACATGTATATATTTTGATTTTGAGATATAGATCCGCTGTGTATTTCTTGCGGCTACACTTTATATAGTTATATGACATGGATTTGCAGTGTATTTGATTGGCATCCATAGTTTTATTTCATCCCAAGAATGGGTATGCCCGACTCGGTGAGGAAAATTATTATTTTTGCAGATAACACCTCCCAAACTCTGGTCCCTGGGCTCACTTGCTTCGTACGTTGGTGAATATTTGTAATGTATTTCGGCCATCATATGCTCTTCTGACATCACACATTAGGGGGCATCTGTTATAACCCTAAATTGCACCAGACATGCATACCTGGCATCGGGCCATCTTACTTGCTATCTTTTCCAAGCCATCATTAAACAACTCTTCTAAAAAACCATTCTTTTGAAGATGTACGTGCCCTGCATGACTACTTCCCACATACACACGCGAGTTTCACCATTACAACCTGTGTATACTCACAAAAAGTGCAAAAAATATAAATTTTCAAAAGGGATACAGGTTTTCGGGTAGTTACCTAAATTGTTTGACCACCCATAGCCGGTCACCCAACTGAATAACTATATTTTTTGGCCTATAAAAGGAGGTGTTGGGGTCCCATCCCAAGAAGAAGAAAGAGAGCAAAGAAACTCTACCCATTTCGGTATTCCCCTTTGCCCCAATATTTTGTAACCACATTGTGAGTGTGAGCCATAATTCCTTTTTCAGCCCTTCTTCCTCCATTGCAAATCCTTTCCATTTCCCTAGAGAGAACTGAGGATAAGAATACGTGGAAGCATTTGGTGCATGGTGAAGAGGAGACTAGGAACGAGTTCAAGGAGCAGTTGTCGATCTCATATTGTAAAGCGACTTTGTGAGATTAATATAAAGAAATACTTTTTCCGTCCCACCAAATGATGTCTTCAATCTTCATGATTTATTTGTGTTTATGTTAAGATATCTAACCCACTAATCCATATATAAAATGCATTCTTGTAGTTTCTTGTTTGTCTTTTGGTGAATGCAGGTTGGCCTTGGGTGAAGATCTACAGTCGAGAAACAACTGAGCGCAAAGGGATCGACACCGGACACGAAGTTTAAGGTAAGATTACTGGATCCCTATTCTTTGTTTTTTATGTATGATTGTGGGGTTATGTCGGGATAGTTGTTAAAGGTAGGAGACTTCAGATGATTAGCTCTTCCTGCACTTTAGAACCCTGGTGTAGTCTGTAGGGGGTTTTACTGCTATAGCACCAAGAAAACCTTGCAAAAAACCAGAAATCCTCTCGTGGCATTGTTCCCTGGATCAGGCTCGGGGGTGTCTCGTATATAAGTATAAAGTGAAACCTTGCCTATGGTTGGGTGGAGAGAGACTCACCCTTCAATAGTGGCCAACATATCTAAAACTTGTAGATAAGTAACTTGTATTATTCTATGTATTAAATTGAATACATGAAAGGATTGGATGGTTTGTATGATGATGATTCACAATCTTGATTGTGTATTTTTGGAGACGTCCTATGTTTTCATAGAATGAATATTTTCTCAAGAAGTCCCTTGTTTTGATTTTAGACAATATCTGTCTGTAATTAAATAGTGGCAATAATATGTCTGTAAAAAGCCTCTGGAAATGGTAAATAAAGTATGAACATGTATAGTTATTTGAGCAGGTAAATAACCCAAATATCATCCATAACCTAAGTATATAGAGACCTCCTTGTTGTATGTATTTCCATATCATTTCTCATATAAATACTTATAAAAAAACCATGTGTATGCACATGTGCAGTGTAATATTGAGATCCTTGTAGCGCATGAGTAACTTTGGGATATGATGAAACCAAGGTACCCTGGTCGAGGAAATGGAATGCCTTGGAACCAAGGTGAAGATCTCACGGAAACTCATAAATAATAAAAGAGGACACGATAAAACCTTAACCAAAATGGCTAAGTCCTTAATTGAACTGTTAATCTAGAGGGAAAACCCTAATTTGCTTCGGAGGGTCGTGACCTTTGATTTGGCACAGTGGTTAGATTTGGGCCCTTCATTGGTTCAAGGGTGAGACCTGGTATTTGTTGGTGTTTTATATGATTCTCATATATGATTCTCATATATGATATATATTTTCTTATGATTAATAACAAGATTCACTTTCATACATTATTTATCATAGAATAACTATACACTGAAAATCTCAACTATATCAATGCAACATAAATAACAAGATCTATAAATATTAACCATGCAAAGTAGACACAACAACACAAGAAAACACAAGTTTATCCTGGGAAACCCAACCTTGGTAGAAAACCCAACAACCTTTCTATATAAGAATTCAATCCAAGATATTACTAGTATATCACCATCAATAGCCAAAATACCACATAGAGAAGATCCTCCCCAAGGATAGCATTACCAAGACCTAGTGCCTAAATATGATGACCAAGAATAACCAAGCAAGAGCTTCTCCAAGTGTGGCACACTCTCAAAGACAATGAAAACCAAGATATAGAAAAATAGGACAACTGTAGCTGCAACTAACTTGTGCGCACTGGAGAAAGGAGAACTATATGCCTGCCCAAATGAAACAAGCCAGTCCTGTATTTAGACTAATCTTGGCATCAATTTGGGGCCGACTTCTTATTTATGGATCTTCAATTACTTTATTATTTTCTGGTGGGGATGACTTCTTATTTCTGGGTCTTCAACTTCTTCCCAGGGCTTCTGTAACAGTGTATATGGGTCTTCTTACTTTCTTGTGGAGAATGAATACATGAAGTTTCAAATCTACAACACTCCCTCTCAATGAGGGAGACATTATCCATACTTGGATTTCTTCTATCATGGAAATGTTGTCTTCATGTGTCATGTTGATGTTCCATATCCACACATGCATTCCATCCCGAAATATGCATGTGATAGAATCTCAAGCCCATCCACTCCTTGTCAGGAGAAGGAATATACCTGGGGCATTCACCACTAGCAAAGCCCTGTGAGTGAATGAACCATTACCCTTGGTCATATCAACACTAGCATATCCCCTTGCATGGACAATCTAGGATAATGTCTTCATGATTCTATGGTCCATTCACTACTAGTAGAGCCCCATGAGTGAGTGAATCATTTTCCCTTAGTCATATCAACACTAGCATAGCCCTATGAGTGAATGCATCATTTTCCCTTGGTCATATCAGCACTAGCATATCTCTGTGCATGAACAATTTAGGATAATGTCTACCCGATGCTATTTCCTGGAGAATATCAACATACCTAGGCCATTCACCACTAGTAGATCCCCCTGAGTAAATAAATAATTCTCCCTTGGTCATATCAACACTAGAATAGCCCCATGCGTGACCAATCTGGGAGAATGTTTTCCCGATGCTATCAACATACCTAGGCCATTCACCACTATAAGATCCCCATGAGTGAATGAATCATTCTCCCTTGGTCATATCAACACTAGCATAATCCCTTGCATGAACAATATGGGAGACTCTATGCCCGATGTTGAAGCACTAACACTCATCACTAGCCAAATCAACATGTCTAATATTGAGTATCATCCTCCTCATTCAAGTCATCATGGCCACTCTGGGAGGATATATTCAATCCTCTCATCTGTGGATAAGTACTGGAGCTTCACTACTCCCTTCTGTACCATGTCTTAGATGAAGTCCTGCAAGAAGCTTCTGAAGTTGCACCACTTCACGAATTGCGACACTGGTTGTGACATACTCCGTCTCTACTGTATTGAGTGATACAAAAGTCTTCTTCCATATTATCCTGGAAATCATAACTGATTCTAAGATGAAACAAAACCCTGAGGTTCTCAATCTATCTACTGCACTCCCTTCTCAATCATAATTTGTATATCTATGTAGCCTCACTTCATCACCTAAGACAAACCATATCCAACTATACCATGCTTCGCTGCCACCCACTGAACTTCCTTGGCTTAAACCAAATACTGGCTCCAGGTGCTCACTGCAAAGAAAATTAATGTCCTGGCATTAACCAAGTACATCAAGGATCCAATCAACTGCATGTACATCATGGGATTCACCAAATATTAATATGAAGTAGAATCACTCAACTTCTTCAGATTTTTCATCATAGGTGTAGTCATGGACTTGCAGTCATATAAAATCTCATCACTATCCCCCAAATGAGGAATATCTCATATAATATCGTCACAGCTCTAATCCCAAGAGTACATCCAGCCATGATCCTCCATATTGAAATCCGAGGCCAACTCCCTCTGTCACTGGAGTAAGTCCTGCTGTATAGTCTTCCTCACTGACTTCTCCCTCTATGACTAAGAAAAAATCCATACCCAATCCTCCTGATTGGATTCCTCCTCTGTAATTCTAGCAATATCATTTCTCCTATAAGTCTCTTGCATCTGAAGCTTCTGTTTGGCCTCCTCAAATCATGACACTTTTCTGTCAAAACTGAGAGATGTCTCTCTCCCACCTGTATATGAGGGAGGACTTCCTTTGAATGATTGGCTCTCCCTCTAATCCAATTGAATCTCTCTGATATTAATCTCACTCTGATTCTGCATGCTCCCTCTCAAGCTTGACTCCCTATGAGTCTATAAAATCTCCAGAGCCATCTTCTCCCTCTACATCTGTTGACTTCCTCTAAAGTATAATCTCCTATGAACTATCCTGGGGGGGATTCTTCTCCCTACTAGATCCTAAGGGTTGAATCCTTGTATACTATGGCTCCTTCTCAACTGGTACTTGGTGGGGCCACCTGCCTCACCATTGGTGGAGGAATATTCTCCTCACTGTCAATCTCCATGTGGAACACTCTGTATCCCACAAAAGTATCCTTCTTTTCATAAGGTTTTAACTTTGTCTTCTCCGCCTTCAATATATGGATGTATACTATCATGTATACAACTCCATGTATGGATATCCTGCTCCATGTATAAAAATAGAGACCATCTGATCTGTTACCTCCTACAACCATCACTATATCTCCCTCTTAGAGCTATCACCTGTGACCTTCCCAAAACAAGCACAATAACAAAAAAATAACATACAAAAACAATATTCTGATAATAACGAAATAGAAACAAGATTAAAAAAATGGGAAACATGAGCAACACCACTTTTCCAGTTTTCCTCAACTCATCCCAATAAATGCTCAACGAGGTTCACAAAGAAAATTGTTGAAACTACAGTAGTGGGTTTTAGGTGTAATTTCAAATTTCACCAAGATGCAATCTGAGACCACTAGGGGGTGGATTAGGTTAGGATGAGATGATATATGGAAAAATTAAACTCAACGTCCTCCAATAAGTTGCTCAACGAGCTTGACAAGTTCAGGTATGTGCAACGACAAATTACAATGACAAATAGGAGTTGTGCAGTGACAATATTTGAACTAGCTCTGATACCATTTTCGTGTTTTATATGATTCTCAGATATTATAGTTATTTCCTTATGATTAGTAACAAGATTCATTTTCATACATCAATTATCATAGAATAAATATACATTGAAAATCTCAATTATAACAATGCAACTAAAATAACAAAATCTAGAAATATTAACCATGCATAGTAGATACAACACAAGAACACAAGAGTTTATCCTGTGAAACCTAAACTCGGGAGAAAACCAAACAACCTTTCTATAGAAGAATTCAGTCCAAGATATTACCAGTACATCACCATCAATATCCAAAATACCACACAGAGAAGATCCTCCCCAAGGCTAGCATCACCAAGACCTAGCGCCTCAATAAGATGACCGAGAATAACCAAGCAAGAGCTTCTCCAAGTGTGGCACACTCTCCAAGACAACCAGAACCATGATATAGAGAAATAACACAACTGCAGCTGTAACTTCCTTGTGTGCACTACAGAAAGGAGAATTGTCTGCCTATCCAAATGAAATGAGCTAGTTTTTTATTTATACTAATCTTGGTGCTAGTCTAGGGACAAATTCTTATTTCTATATAGAAACACAACAATAATATAGGAAAGGGAATGACAATAAACAAATTTATGCACCAACAAGGAAATAGGAAAAAAACCAATCAAGAGAAGGTGCATGTATGACTCCTAGCACTATGGGAAAAGATCAAGCTACAAAAACAATCCCATGGCAACCCCGACATGATGCAGAGCACTATTAGGGTGGAAAGGAAACATATGGACATCATGTTCAACTTCCATTGGTATGGATGGATGGTCGTACTTGGTACCAATTGACTACATTTATTAGTCGGTCATATTGTTTGGTTTCTTCTCGTGTTTCGAGGATGAAACATGTGAAGGGGGATGGAATGTAGTTTACCTATGGAGGTAATATGGGGTACCTAGGGAGGTACCCAATGGGAATGTGGTTATGTATTATTAGTGGAAGTCATTTAATATATGAGAATGTGGTCATTCAATGTAAGGCGGACTAGGTCTACTATATTAATAAAGGCCCATTATTGTGGTTAGACGTAATAAATGTGAGAAGGTTCTCTAGAAGGTTCCTAAGAGATAGAGAGAGCTATATAAATAAGTGTAAGCAATGTAATGAAACATAGTGAAGAATATTGTGAATGTACCAAGCGTTTCTTGAGGATTGTTATCCTTCCTGAAGGATTAATATATGGTGTTACCCTACCTCAAGGGTTTTCTTTATTTCTTATGTTCAGTATTTGGTGAATGTTTTGGTTTATTCATTGTTATTTCTGAAGTATATTTTCATATTTATTTAAGTACTTAACATTAATACCCATCCATTATGTCTTTTAAAAACTTTATAATAGATCCCATATCTCATTTGGAGGTCAAATATTCCATACAGAGGGTTTGTGTGGTGGATCAAAGTGTCATTCATGGAGTATGATCCCTAGAAGATTAATTTAGATCCTACAATAATTTGTTTCCTTCATTGACCATGGTCAAGGACTTGAGACCCATGAATGGTACACAAAATATCTTAATGATGCCCATATCTCACCAAGAGGCCAATGATCTATGTTTGCATGGTGGTTTGAGGCATAATTTAGGAACCAAGGCCATAAAATATTAATTTTGGGTTGAATACTTGAGATCCGTCTCTTGTTTGTAAAACCTCTTAATGGTACCCATATCCTATTGAAGGACACATATACTTTCTAAAGGTTTTTGTGGGTTTGAGGAATATTTCCCATAAGAACTATAAGATTCATTTAGGAATTAATGACCTTGTTTTCCTTCCCTAATCATAGTTAAGGACTTTATACCTATCCCTAATCCTATTACAAAAAAAATCCTAATGGCACCCTTATCCCACTCATATGCAAAAGATACATTTTAGATGACTTGTGTTGTAAATCAAGGCCTTGATCATTTCCCACTAGCCCAAAAATATTCTTTTAGGGTTTAATTCCCAATATTTCTCCCCCAATTGTGGCTAAGTCCTTGAAACCCATAATTGATGCAAAAATGTCATAATGATTCTCATATCTCACTTAAATGACAATGATGACCTATATACGAAATTCTATATGGATTATGGTGTTTTTAATGGCTCTTGATCCCTAAAGGATTTATCTAGGGTGAAAGGGCCTTATTTTCCTCCCTCAACCATGACCAATACCATCTTAAAACCCATCCCTAGCATGTAATAACTCATAGTGGTACCTATATTCCACTAGGGGGATAAATATCACCTCTAAAGGTACTTTGTCATGGTTTATGCTCATGTTAATGGGAAATGACCCACATAAATCCCTTTATGGTGTAAATAACTTATTTTCGTCCCTTGGCTATGGTTAAGGAATCAAGACCCATCCCTACTATACAAAAACTCTTGATTTCATCCATATCCCTATCATATGCCAAATATACACTTCAAATGTTCAATTATATGGTTATAGGTATTGATAATGATTCATTAGGTTAGTAACCTTAATTATGGTCTAATTCCATCAATTTCTCCCCTATCCATTTTTTGAGACCCGTCCCTAGTGCATAAAACCTCACATTGGTACCCATATCTCACTCTAAGGACAGTTGAGAGTTGCACTCTTAAATGATGGCCAATGGTAAGATAAAATTACTCCATATAGGTTAAAATAAGAGTTTGACAACTTTAGAGGCACCAATAGTGTTGTGGCAAGTTACAAATACTAGGTTCTTTGAGAATTTGTATAGTACTTCAAAGATTCAATCATGTTTGCATTGGGTGGTAGGATAAACACTAACAAAATCCATGAAGGATTTGGTAATGGTTTTTACAACCCAAGCCATGCTAGATAGTAGGTGGAATGGGAAATGGTTGTGAAAACGTTATGCGAGGTAGTTGGTGGATCTTTCAGTTTGTCTTACCAGAGATTCTTGTGCCCCTTTTTCTAACCAACAAGAGTGTTAAGTGAGGATTGTCCTCTATGATCTAGAAACAAACAATATTCCTTATGAAAATAATGTAAATGTATTGATCAAGTGCATTGACATGTGTAACATGATTATCGACCATGAAAATAAATTTGAATTTCCATATATAAAAGTCGATTTGAATGTCTAGTTTGAGTGGCAAACTCAAGTTGTAAAAGGTTGAGATACATCTCTAATTTGTGTTGTCAAACTCAAGTTGTAAAATTATAATTTCTTATCTAGTTCCAGTGGTCAAATATAAGTTGACAAGTCATGTTGCATGTTGACTTGCATGCATTTCAAGTTGCATTGCATGCATGTCTAGTTGCATGTCAAGTTGCATGTTGAGTTGGCATGCCATGCAACGTCAAGTCTCAAGGACGAGTTGTTGTAACATGCAAAGTTTTGTTACAAGTACATTTGAGTTGAGAAGTCAAGTCCAAAAGCCGAGTTGTAATGATATGTATTCTCTCTCTAATTCGAGTTAACTCATCACTCCTTCCTACACCTAGTATATACATAATTTGACCCTCATTCTTCACACAATTGTTATGCAACATAAGAGGAAAAGGGAAAAGGCAACGAGGGAGTTAAGAATTTAGGTGAAAACAAATTTTCTTTCTTGTTAAGCCCATAGAAGGAATATTAATGTCAAAAGTTTCATAATACTCAACTTCATAGTGAAATGAGCTCATCAAGAATAATTGAGGAAATATTTGAATATTTGAAGAATAATGAGCTCATCAAGACCGATATTAATCTATACTAAAACAACAAAAGATACTTAAACAACATATACTAATCCTTTATTTTCTATCTCTATATATGATGCATTCATTACATCATTTTTGTGAATTTTGATAAGGGATGTGGTAGTGATCTTAACAACATATAAAATTTCAAAATTTGTGTGATGCACACTTTTGTTTGGATAGAAGAGAGGTTTAGGGAATGTTCCCTTATTGTATTGTTCTTCTACTTTAGTACTTTCAAATTCAAGATGAACATAACCTAGGTTTGGGGAGTGATCTATAAACTCCTAATTAAACAAACGATCATCAAAATCAAATTCTCTACTCTTGTTGAACCCGAATTCTTCATAATCAATGAATTTATCTATGATATTATGATCACAAGGTAGAATAACATTTTTCCTCTTTCCATATATTGGATGTGTTATCACCATAAAGATTTTCAGATTAGGATCCAAATTTCGAAAATTTAACGAAGAGCTATATCGCTATGGAAGCATGTTAGTTTGGAGGACCAGGCTATATCCAACATCATATGGAAAAATATAGCGGAGGTGCGAAAGGTAGGACTCGGCGGACCGTCGATCTCGAAGCAGCCTGAATCAATGAATAAGGCGCATATCAGGGAATGAAGTAGCGTGAAATATAATTATTTGAAGGTGGGTTGGGGAAAACTACCATGGTTTCGTTCGTGGACGTGTGGTGCCTCTAGAGGTACATCGAGGCAAAAAGAGGTCTACCTAAAACCAATTTCTCCAATCCCCAATATCAAAATTTGCTAAGGCACGGTGGACTGTAGATCTTAGAGCGATCCAGATCAACGACATAAACTCATATCGATGATTGAAGTAGCACAAATATTAATCATTCGAAGGCGGACCGAGGAAAACCACTGCAGTTTCAATTATGGATGTGTGGTGCTCTCAGAGGGACATCGCGGCAAAAAGCGGTCTACCTAAGACCTCTTTCTCCAATCCCCGATATCAAAGAACATATAAAAGGAGGGTCCCAGGTTCATTATTCTATAATTGTTCAAAGCACTCGAACGTTTGAAAAGTGGCGCAAACCCTCCATTCAAATTTGAAAGCTTAACAGTGAACCATTTTTGCATATCCTTCACCGCTTAACAGATATTTATCGTCATGGCTACCAACCCTGCCATTTTGTCCGTAAAAGAGCAAGATTATGCCTCTAAAGAAGAATCCCTAATTGACATGGATTCATATATATTCGACACAGAAATTATAGTCTCACCCATTTTCGTGTCCAGATCAAATTTGCTAGACAATGTCGGAAAGCGAGTACCCTTCCTCGAAGCGGCTTAGGCCTCCATTACCCCTTACATCGTAGAAGTAGTCTTCCCTTTCCTTGAGTTCGTAAAATGGAATGCGGAGCAGTATTCACAGGTAGAAAGGGTCATTTTAAATAAATTAGGGTCAGAAGTCTTATGTGAAAGAGACAACCCATCCATTCAACACACCCTCGGTATAACATAGTGTTGGAAGCCAACTCATTTTTTTAAAATTACTAGAAAAATGCTGCCTACACCTCTTGTCTTCTAAACGACAAATCATCGTCGCATTGAGCTTCAAGACATTTGTTTTATTTTCGCGACAAGTGCAATTTGATTTCGTTTTGATTTTTCACAACTGARAGTGTGAAAACACTTCCCTCGTTGTCTGGACTATTGTCGTCTTTTATTGATTTATTGAAATACACTTGACCATTGGTTTATTACTTCACTGCAGAAGGTTCTTTCAAAACTGTAGCCATTCACTTTAATTGATTTCTCTTTTGGGAATGTTAAGTTATGATTTGTAGGTGACATAATTCATCTTGGTTTTGTATGAGGCTCATTTCTTTTTGAACTCTTAACTTATCAATTTCATATGTTGATTGATCACAATGTTTTGACACTTCGATAATGCTACGAGCACATTGGCAATATCATGAGTTTGATTTCATAAAGTGGTAGTAGTTTGAAGCGCTTTGATCAACCTATTGGCATTTCGATTTTGTGATTTAAACCCTTACTCAATACATTGGTTTCCTGAGTTGATGTTTGAACGATCGTATAGTTTCGGGCTATGTATGGGTTTTTAATGTATTAACAATGGTATGAAGCATTGAAATGATACGACTGATCGATGGTTAGTGCTGGGTACTATGTTGATTGAACTGTACACTTGGCACTTCAATGTAACGCGTGGTGGTAAGTATGTTTCGGGTAAGTGGCATTTTAACATAATTACACACC
>ML807328.1:270514-293864 GCA_009831015.1 Picea engelmannii
GTATAGCATGGGCTCACATTCCTGATGAGAAAAGGAAAGCATTGCAGCCTAAAAGTGAGAAGTGTGTATTTGTTGGTTATTCTGAAGATGTCAAAGGTTATAGACTTCTTCAACCACATTGTAATGAAATTATTCTTAGAAGATATGTTAAATTTGATGAAAATCTCTTGGCCTGCGAGCCTAATTCGACGGTTGTGCCGTCTTCGGCCTATGAGCCATCTTCACCAGTTGTGCCTTCTTCTGTTCCTATTATGGATTCTTCTTCAGATGATGAAAGTGAGGATGAAAATCCACCTCCACCTGCTGACATTCCTCCAGATGAGTCCTTTGAACCTGAACAAGCACCGGTTCCACCGCTGATTAGATGGGTCCATTCAACACGAGAAGCAGCTGGTGATCTTGTCGGTGATCCTTCAGATCAACGTCAGACACATTCATAATTCCAGCGAGCCTCTTCTCTTTTGGTTCAAGTTTCAGAAACTCATGATCCAAATACATTTGCAGAAGCTTCAAGTCATCCAGATTGGGATACAACAATGAATGAAGAGTATTGTTCTTTAATGTCAAACGATACTTGAGATCTTGTACCTCTTCCAAAAGGAAGAAAACTTGTTAGATGCAAATGGGTATACCAAACTAAGTATGCATCAGATGGAAGTGTTGAAAGACACAAGGATCGATTAGTTGCCAAAGGATTTTCCCAAGTTGAAGGCATTGACTATAATGAAACCTTTTCCCCTGTAGCCAAAATGAATTCCATCCGCCTTGTTCTTGCCCTTGCCGCCTCACATAAATGGGAGGTCCATCAGATGGATGTTAAATCTGCCTTCTTTCATGGTATGCCAAAATGGATAGCTTTCTTATTACCACTGGATTCTCTAGATGCCATTCTGATCCTAATGTCTATACCAAGAAAGTAGAAAGCCATCTCATAGTCCTTGTCCTTTATGTTGATGACCTTATCCTTACTGGTAGTGACTCAAAACTTTTAAACCATGTGAAAACCAGCCTTAAAAATAAATTTGAAATGTCAGACTTAGGTTTTTTGCACTATTTCCTTGGCCTCCAAGTTTTGCACACCAATGAAGAAATTTTTCTTTCCCAATCTAAGTATTCTTGTGACCTTCTTCGTTGCTTTCACATGGATGATTGTAAACCAAACCCTTCTCCCTTCTAGTCTGGACTCAAGCTTTCTGCCACCTGTACTTCTCCTGAAGTTGATGCCACTCTATATCGTCAGTTAGTTGGTAGCCTCTTATACTTGAATCATACCCGTCTTGATCTTTCCTTTGTTGTTGGTATTGTTGCCCGATATATGCAAACACCCCATGAAATCCATTGGAAAGCAGCTAAAAGGATACTTCACTATGTTCGTGGTACTATTCAGTTTGGGATACATTACAGTTCAGGGGGGACTCCCTTACTGGTTGGTTTCATTGAGTCAGATTGGGCCGGCAACCTCGATGATCGGAAGTCTACTGCAAGTTATGTTTTTAGCCTTGGTTCAGTACTTGTCACTTGGGCCTATAAGAAACAACAGGATATTGCACTTTCTTTAACAGAACCAGAGTACCGAGCAGCGGTAAATGCAAGTCAGGAAGCTCTATGGCTTCGACAGATCCTTTCAGAGTTTGGATTCCAACACCATCATCCGACCAACCTTTGGTGTGACAATCAAAGTGCCATCAAGCTCACCAAAGACCCAGTTCAACATCAGCATAGCAAACACATCGAGCTACACATGCACTTCATCAGAAAGCTCATTCATGATCAAGTTATTGAAGTGCTCTTTTTCCCTTCAAAAGATCAAGTTGCATACATTTTCACAAAGTCTCTTACAGAAGCGAAGTTTTCCAAACTTCGATCTATGTTAGGAGTTCAGGAAGTTGTCATTAAGGGGGGATAGGCTCTAATGCCTCTTTCCTTCTCCTATTGTGTCATTATTGTAAATCCTTCAATCCTATCCCAAGTTGTTCTTAAGGGAGGATGTTAGGATATTTAGACACTTAGGAGTTAGTTAAGATCTACTTGGTCTAATATGTCGTTAGGTAAAAGTGTGTTTCTTTAGTATGCATTAGTATGCATTTGTAGTTAGGAAATCCGATGGTCATGATATGTTCTCGACATAGAGTGATCCAACAGTTCATACTCTCCTCGATCTTAACGGCCATTGATCCGTGGCTTAAAACCCGATTGGTCCATGATCTCTATTTAAAGAGCATGGAGGATCATTTTCCGATGATCGATTGTGAGAAACTCTCTTGTAAAATCTCTCTGTAATCTTTTTCTTTGCATTAATAAAATGCTCCAAGTGGCCACGTTGGCTGGGGCCGTGGATGTTTCCTCGTAGGGGTTTTACCACGTGAAAACATCAGTGTGTTGATATTTAATCTGGTTATGTGAGTGGTTACTGAAGGTGTTCATCCTCTGTTGGAATACCCGTGTTGTCTAACATCCAAGCCAAATTCAATGAATTCGGATTTACACAATTACAAGGGAGGAAATATGACCCACACCAGTTCATATCAATAAGAAGGCTGATGAGAAAATTGGGCCCCTATGGGCACGAGCATGTTGAAGGATTTGATAAATTGGCTAATCTGGAAAAATGTATAGATATGGAGGTCATTTTTCAGCGTGATTATATAAAACCAATAGAGTCTACTCCTCAACAGATATAGACACATAAATCTTCTCCAAGATTGATTGTTAAATCCCCAAAGATGAGTGATTATAATAAGAGGAGCAGTTCAGAGGCATAGGGTGCTAGTAGTCAACAAGATATTCCCAAGAAAATGAAAATTACACCATCCTCTCAAGTGGTTGACCTGGAAGAAGAAGAACGTAAAGAGAAAATGAGCATGGAGATGGTGGAAGGTGAAACCAAGAACGAAGATGCTGGTGCAAGAAGCATGCAAAAATGTGAAAGCAACACAAGGGTTTTTAGCATCAAGAAACATATTGAGCAAGACACCTGGGGTAGTCTATCAATCTAAGGAGGACTTAATGAACCAATATGCTGTGAAAGGAAGTATGAAAAATAGTGAAATAAGAGACTTGTTGCCTGAAGTAGAGAAGATATCCCAGCATAAGACTTCATTTCTCTCAATTAGAGATGTGGAAAGAAAGACATTTAATATAGCAATAGTAGATGATGACAAGGTGTCTAAAATCAAGATGCACCATGAGAATATTGGAGCCCCAGACAAGGTAATTTTTCACAGGAATTCCAGTGACATGTATTCAAACTACCTAAGTTTGAGTCTAAAAGTTTCGATATTGACAACACATGCACTCAAACTAGATGGACAATTGAAATAGGAAAAAGCCTCAAGTAAAGCCTAACAGACATAGGTTAAAAGATTGGAATATGAAGGCCCTCAAGGAGTAAAGTCTTATTTAGATGAGAAGGACAAGATAATCCAGGGTTTGAAGAAGTTAAAGATGTCCCCTACTAAACATCCACATGAAAAAGAGCTAGATTCTCTAGAGAAATAGAAGGAAACATTCAGACAAGAAGCACTGAATTACAAAGCTAAAGTTTTGCAGCTGGAAAAGGAAAAGGAAAATTGGTTACAAGGACAAGTAGAAACATCAGATATGGTTGTCATTATACCTTATAATACAAAAGATGGATCAAGTATTGATGGCTTGGTTCAAGCTATGTCTCAAGTGAGTTTGCAGATAGGTGAAATCAAAGGCCTTAAAGAGGCATTAGAAAAGATGAAACATGAAATGAAAATAAAAGATGAAAAGATGGCTCCACTCCAATGAGAAAATCAAGATTTGCAAGAGAGGGTAAGGAAGATAAAAACGAGGTTAAAAGGTAAAACATTGTTAAAGGGAGCTAAACATGTGATTTGGGATGCTATTGCTTCAGAGGCTACTAAATTCAGGTTTTATCTGAATTTTATAAATGACAAAGACAACGTGGCTGCCACCACCCAGAGCAGATGCACTATTGTTAATGAAATATTAGCCAAGAAACCCTCGGAATGGGCCCATAACACTATTGATTTGTTGAATTCCGTGCCCATTGCTGATCTTCAGACTATTGGGGTAAAGGATAGAACTGCCTTGATCATATGGGCCAAAAGGATCATCACCAAGCACAATTTGCTCAAATTGGTTCAAAACAAAGCTATGCAAATGGAGCACAGTATACAGGAGTTTAAGGACACGTTTGACCAATTATTTTTCAAGGGCCTCCCACCATTTTGGGATGGAAAAGGTTCATTATACAATCAAGAAGACTACAACTCTCTCCTCATTTAGTGCAGGATGGACCATTCCAAATTTGAAGCTATGGAGGAAAGTCTGAAAGGCCCAAGTCTGGTGGAGTATTTGGCCACAGACTTTGAAATTTTGAATCAATTTAAAACAGTGAAAATTGGCTTGCCCATTATGTCCTACGCCACGTGAATTGAACTAGAGATTCTGATTAAAGAGATGATGGATTACGATATTCCTTATGACTCACAATGGAAGGAAATCATGCGGTTGGGCAAGACAAAATGAAGTTTTCCCAGGACTAGTAAGTAACCTCCAGGTGTCACCAAACCAACATTGTATGTATTTCCTATGATCTTTTATCCATTTGCATTTTCTTCTGTTTAAATTGGAGAGTTAAAGGCCCATAATTCATCATTTGATGCTCTTGGCTTAAGCAATTTAAACTGTGTATGTTTCTTCTTAGCTAATTCAGAATTCATTCCTGTAATGATCTGATGCAATTATTTGTTTCTCTTTCCTCTTACCACTCTAATTAAATTCAAGTTATAACTCAAATTCATTACCTCATTTAGCCTTTATCCTCTGGATATTTCTACTGGCTGATCATTGTTTTCATTTAATTTTAGAATTTTGACTCCATAGCCATGAGTGTTCCTCCCCTTCCTTGCCAAAAATTTTATTAAAAATCCCTAAAACAAACCAAATCTAGCCACTGATTTCCAAAGATATATCAAGTGACATGAGAGAGCCCTCTCTGAGTTGAGCAAGCTAGTGCCTCAACTCTAAAGTTGGTTGAAATAGTTACCTCTGTCGTTTGTCTATCAGCCAGACAAAATTTACAGAGTGCTAACATGATGGATAGCATGTAAATCATCATAAAGAGAATCATCAAAATAAAATTCATTTTTTAGAATGGATATCAACAAAAATCCCTGGTGAATGGATACAAGAAAGAGATAGAGAGAAGAACAATGAATAATCCATCTATTTTTGCATACAAAACGTAGTATTATGCATGATTATTGCAACAACTAAAAGCTTATAAGAAGATGATTTTCTTTCAGACAGATTGACAATGGAAACAAGGGTATGCAATTGCATTGTTTGTAGAAATTTTCAGCCTGGAATAAGGGATCATGTGCTTACTATTCTGACGCAAAACAAGGTATTTATTGTCAGTATGATTAAGTTGTAGTGCCAAGAATATTCCCTTAGTATATTTCTAGCACCGTTCAACATTTCTTGTAGAAGATTTAGGACATAATTAATGGGAGCAACATGTAGGAAGCAATGGTTGTCATTAATACATTGGGTTAAGACCCAACAACACATAAACAAGGTCTAATTACCTTGAGAAGTGTCCAAGCATGATTTTGTTGGTGTAACACCCTTGCTTGAAAGGATATTATTTGGTTCTCATGGAGCATAATCATTGCATGCATTAATGAACACCCCACTATCTTGGCATCCAAATCCACTTTTGGAGGAGCTTCTAGCCTAGAAGTAACATGTGACAAAAACACTCTTGTAGGGTTGGTTAAGAGGAACAAGGGAACAACATCCATATTTCTATAAAAGGGAATGAAATCTATGTTTCTATATCCCTAAAACAAACTATTTATTGGAAAATAAACTTATTGATATAGTTAATGGAGCTATTCCTCCTTATGGGCGCTAGGTCTCCTTAATGTTGCGAGATCAATTTTAATATGAGCTACATGGTAATGAAAAATTCATTAGTTAATTGAGATAAAATATGTTGAATTGAATAAAAACCTAAGATACACATTTCTATCATAAATTAAAAGCTAGGTTACAAGTTGTTAGAAAGAATAAATTTAAGTTAAAAAAACTAATAAAAGCAAACAATGTGAAACAAAATAAATGTAGTTGTACATTATTCACAATAATTATCCAAGGCAAGCTTTGTATAAATAAATTGAAGTAAAATAATCATAAAATATGCAAGCTTCTGAAAACAAACGTGTAATCAAGGTGATATATCATGAAATAGAAAGAGAAGTAATAGATATGCCTAGAAACATAGTCTTTATTAGTAGATGTTAAGATAAACAAAATACATAATCCTAAGACACTGACTATGTGATGCAATTAGACACAAACTCAATCCTAAGGTCTACTAAGGAGAACAAAAAACACATGCTAATTAATCTAGGAGTCAAGCATGCAAATAAACCTTCTCACAAAGAAGTGCTAGTAGGTGATGTAATCCAACATCGTAGGATCAATGCATGAAGGGGATGTGTTTCAGTGGGTGGGAAAGTTACATTTACAAACTTCTTAATGAACTAACGCCCTAGTGTAAGCTACCTCACTGAGTAGTGATGCATGAGCATCACCAACACATCAAGCGAACCAACGCGGAAGACAATGGACAGCTGGACAAGAACTAACACAAATTTTGAAAACACCTTGGAAGTTGTTGCACGATCTTAAATAAGCCATTAAGATGAGACGCAATTGTATTATGTAATCAGACCTTGAGCCTTTAGCTCTTGTCCTTAGTAGGTAGGAGGCATTTAAGATAGTTAATGCGGGTAGATAGAATTTAATTCTAGATTAGACTGTTTGAGAGCGTAAGAGGGAAATAGAATATAGACACCCTCATTGTGCATTGTAACATTATGAAGAAGCATTGTTGAAGAGAGAAAGAGCATGTAGAGAGCCGTGTAAGAACACCCATGTACAAATATTTGAATTAATAGAAGAAAGATTTGATTCAAATTCATGGTTTTGTGTCTGTTCTCTGTGTACTGATGTTGAATGCTATGCTCATGAATGTTTGCTTCCTGTTATACATTTGCTTTATATGTTGTGTATGTGATTTCATGTTGGGTTTGGAATCTAAGAGGAAGAAGGAATGAGTTTCAATTGTTTCTCTATTTGAGCCAGAGAATTCCTGCAAGGAGTGTAGTCGAAGTGTCCACAAGGAGTGCATGACGGAGGGTTCAGATAGAGATAGCCTTTGTCCTCATTCACCCTAAAAGTGAAGACAGGCACAGGAGCCGTGCAAGGAGTGCACAGGCCGAGTGAAGTTCAGGGTTGCGAACCTGAGATAAGGAGTTAACGACTGCTGCTGCAGGTGTGCACAGAGTCGAGGGACTTCAACACTTAGACATGGTTGAAGGTTTTCCGCAAGGAGTGTGTGAAAGAGCTTTCCTGAAGGACTTGGAAGTCATGGAAAATCTCAGGAAGGATAACGCCTTCGAGATTGTTGAAGGACATCGCAGGGAAGCTGTGATTGGAAGGATTAAGAAAGCGTCGCAAGTTTGCGTGTAGGTGGATGAGTTCCACGGAGGAATACTTGGTCATTCGCGGGAATCGCCAAGCAAAGATGGACGATTGGTATTCTTCAAGGAGAATTCACGATAATCCGTGGGCCGTTAGATCTTGCGGAGGTGCAAGGGAGATACGACGTCATATTCTCTAAAGGCTAAAATCTCAGGAGGTCCAGAGCCGTTGATCCGAGTCACAAGGGCCGTTGGATCTATACATATATCATGTATCTGGGTTTTGTGGATCGAAACTCTGAAATATTGCAACGAGAATCGTGATATTGCGATACGCGATATCCCGATGGGTACGAGAATAGTGTGGGGCCATAGGATTCAGAGGGATGGACAGGTGGCACGAGTTATCAGAGTTTCGCTGCGAGAAGTCCCAAAATAACTGCATTAGGATTCATGATATTGCGAACCCCAAAGTGCCGATGAGGTGAAGGACTGTTGAATAGTCAACCCGCGCATGCGTCGGAGTTTCGGCGTATCGGGCATCGGGAGTCGGGGATACAAGTTGTTAGATATCGTGAGAGGCGAAATCATGATAGAGCAAGTCCCGATAAAAAGGGGAAAGGTCAGTGTTGACGTGCATCGAAGTTCGGGGATTTGAGGATCAAGTGTTCGACCATTGACCTCACGATACCGCGAAGTCCGATCTCCCGATAAGTAAAGAGAGGGGATCGCGTGAAGAGTTCTGTGGGTGTAGATTTCCCGATAGGGAAATAGAAGAACATTTGAGTTCTTCGGGCCGTGTGAAGGAGAAGATCCTGTGAGCGGACGTGCTTGCGAGCGCGGGCTGCGTCAGTTTGGTATCAGAGCACAGAAAGATTCTTTGCTTTCTGTAGCAGAGAAGGGAGAGACTTCACCATGTCGCCGAGGAGAGATAGACAGTCACCCGAACCAGATGATAGGGAAATGCTACGCAGAAGAGGCATGCATGTAACAGATCCATTCATGGAGAGACAAATACATGATCTCCGAGCAAGACTCGAAGACATGGAGACAGCCCAAAGACGCACAGCTAGTGCAGGGGATCTTAGTGATTCCAAAAGCAAGATTGAGGCTGAACGTGAAGAGGAAGTTACATCCGAAGATGCATCAAATGAGCGTTTGATCAGAGCTATTGCCAGGATGGGTGTAAGAGCAAAGATGGACATTCCAGTTTACGAAGGAAATCTGGATGCAGAAGAGCTTCTAGACTAGATTAGAGCTCTAGACACATACTTTGACTATGAAGATGTCGAAGAAGACAAGAAAGTCAAGCATGCTGTCACAAGATTGAAGGGACACGCAGCATTGTGGTGGGATGAACTACAAGCTGACAAACGCTGCAAGGGAAAGTAGAAAATCAAAAGCTGGGACAGGATGATCGTGAAGATGAAGGTGAAATTTATCCCCAGAGATTATCAAATTACTCTGTTAAGGAGGATGCAGAACCTGAGACAGAAGCTGATGACAATGAAAGAATACACTTAGGAATTCTATAAAATAAACATTAGAGCAGGTCATCGGGAGAGCGATGATGAGAAAGTTTCCAGATACATGAACGGCCTGAGATATGATATCCAAGACGAGATGAGCATGGTTACCATCTGAAAGGTGGAAGATGCTTATCAGATGTCTCTGAAAGCAGAAGAGAAGCTGAGCCAAAAACAGAGTCAGAGGGGCCGAGGCAGAAGTCAGCCCAGAGGCAAGTCAGTTGCCCAGGATAAATACCATAAGCCCAAGGAGGAATGGAAGAAACCTCAGACTCGTACATAGAGAGGTGGAAGATCATAGAGAGGACATCATAATGAGCAGAGAGGAGATTATGCTGACAACAACACTTTTCCTCGTACTAGAGGTAGAGGAAGAGGAAGAGGTGGAGTAATCACATGCTTCACATGTGGAAAGAATGGGCACAAGTCTTACAAGTGTCCAGATAAAAAGAAGGACATTGGAGAAGCTCACATCGTCGAAGCACAGAGGCAGGATGTTGAGTCTGAAGACGCTGAATGTGGAATATCGTTGATGATGCGAAAAGTCCTTTTGACACCCGAGAAGGAGGTGGAGAGTTCAGTCCAAAGGACCAGAATTTTTAGGACTACTTGCAAAACCAAGGACAGGGTGTGCAAGGTCATCATAGACAGTGGTAGCACGGATAATCTCGTATCTACAGAGATGGTAGAGAAGCTGGAGCTGGAGACGACTGATCATCCAAGCCCATACAGAGTTTCGTGGCTACAGAAAGGACACCAGGTAACTGTTACTAAACAATGCTTGGCTGAATTCAAGATAAGTAGATATAATGATAAGATCTTATGTGATGTCATTCCTATGGATGTTCTTCATCTATTGCTGGGTAGACCATGGAAGTATGACAAGAATGTGATTCATGATGGGTGAATGAACACATACACCCTAGAGAAGAGTGGGAGGACACACATGTTGCTTCCGATCAAGGATAAGGAGGTGAATCCAGAGGTAAGCAACACTGTACTTCTCATGAGTGGGAAGGAACTTCTTACAGAGGTAAAGAAGAAGGAGGATCCAAAGTTCTTTGTGGTCAGAAAACCGAAGATTGTTCTGACTAGCACGAGAGTGGATGATTTGACAGAAGAAGTTCAGGAACTACTGGAAGAGTTCGCTGATATAGTTGTGGACGAATTACCTCGTTCGTTGCCACCGATAAAAAGTGTAAGTCATCATATTAACCTCATACCAGGAGCTAGTTTTCCAAACAAAGACGCGTACAGATTGACGCCGCAGGAGAATGAAGAGGTTAAGAGGCAAGTCCAGGAGTTGTTGGACAAAGGTTTGGTCAGGGAAAGCTTGAGTCCGTGTGCTGTTCCAACAATACTCAGTCCGAAGAAAGACGGAGGCTGGAGGATGTGTACTGACTCAAGGGTGATAAATAAGATAACCATCAGGTACAGATTTCCATTTCCAAGGATGGATGATCTGATGGATTGCTTGAGTGGAGCAAAGTATTTTTCAAAGATTGATTTGAAAAACGGTTATCACCAGATTCGCATGAGGGAAGGTGATGAATGGAAGACACCATTCAAAACCAACAAAGGGTTGTATGAATGGCTTGTTATTCCGTTTGGCTTAACAAATGCGCCGAGTACCTTTATGAGGTTGATGAACGAAGTCCTGAGGGAGTTCATCGGGAAATTTGTCATTGTGTATCTGGATGACATACTGATTTATAGTAAATCAGTGGCAGAACACTTGAAGCATTTGGCTACAGTGATGTAGAAGCTACAACAGGAGAAGCTGTTGATAAATATGAAGAAGTCCTCATTCATGAAGACATAACTCATTTACTCGGGGTTTGTTATTTCTGCAGATGAATTGAGGATGGATCCAGATAAAGTGGAAGTGATGAAGAATTGGCCATCGCCGAAGAATATTTTTGAGGTGAGAAGTTTTCATGGATTGGCTAGTTTCTACCGGAAGTTCATCAGGAATTTCAGTGGAATTAGCGCAACAATGATGGATACAGTTAAGAAGCGGCACAAATATTTTCACTGGACAATAGAGGCTGAGAAAAGTTTCAATCTGTTGAAAAGGAAGATTACGGAACAACCAATTTTGGTGTTGTCGGATTTCCATAAGACATTTCAGGTGAAATGTGATGCAAGCGAATTTGCAATCGGGGCAGTCTTGAGTCAAGAAGACAAGCCGATAGCGTATTTCAGCGAGAAGCCGAATGAAGCGAAATTGAAGTACTCCACATATGATAAGGAGTTTTATGCTGTCATACAGGCGTTGAAGAAATGGAGGCATTACTTGATCCCGGAAGAATTTGTATTGTATAGTGACAATCATGCATTGTAGTTTGTGACTCAACCGGAGAAGTAGAATCAGAAACATGTAAAATGGGTTGAGTATATGCAGAATTTCACATTTGTGATTAAACATATTTCTGGTACTGTTAATAAAGTTGCTGATGCTTTGAGCAGAAAGTGTTTGGTATTGCAGGAGTTTAGAGTCAAAACGTTGGGTTTTGATGATCTTAGGGACATGTATGCAGATGATCAAGATTTCAAGGAGGCGTATAAAGAAACTGAGAATACCGTTCTCAGAGATAAAAGCCCTTAGATAGAGTATATGATCCAGGAGGGATTACTGTTTAGAAGTAATCAACTGTGTATTCCGAAATGCTCCATGAGGGAGAATTTGCTGAAGGAGAAACACAATAGGGGATTGGCAGGACATTTTGGTCACGACAAGACATTCGCAAAGCTGAATGAGTCATATTTTTGGCCAGGAATGCGAGCGGATGTCAAGAAATTCGTAGACAGATGCAAAATTTGCCAGCATTCGAAGGGAAGACAACAAAATGAAGGGTTTTATCAACCATTGCCCATACCAGAGAGGCCGTGGGATGAAATTAGCATGGATTTTGTATTGGGGTTGCCAAGAACACAAAGAGGTGTTGATTCAATCTTTGTGGTGGTGGATAGATTTTCCAAAATGGCACACTTCATCCCATTTCAGAAAACCAGTGATGCAACTCACATTGCTAACCTGTTTTTCAAAGAGGTCATTCGACTTCATGGGTTGCCGAGAAGTATAGTTTCGATCGAGACACAAAATTAATAGGTCATTTTTGGAGGACCTTATGGAAGAAGCTGGGAACTAACTTGTTGTTTAGTTCAGTGTATCATCCTCAGACGGATGGGCAGACAGAAGTGGTCAACCGAAGTTTGGGAGACTTGCTGAGAAGCTTGGTGACAGAGCACCACAACCAGTGGGACACCATATTACCACAGGCAGAGTTCGCATATAACAACTCAGTCAACAAGATCATAGGGCAGAGTCCATTTCAGGTTGTTTATGGTATGCAGTCGAGAGGAATTTATGAACTGAGGGATTCAGAACAGACTGCAACTAGGAGCGCTAGTGCAGAAGAATTTGCAGAGGCGATGAAAGAACTTCACATCCAGGTGAAGCAGCGACTGCTGGAATCAAGTCAGAAGTATAAGCGCAGAGCCGATCAACATAGAAGACAAATTCAGTTCGAGGTTGGTGATTTGGTTCTGGCACATTTGAGGAAAGAAAGGTTCCCGAGGGGAACATACAATAAATTGAAGATGAAGAAAATCGGGCCATGTAAGGTCTTGAAGAAGTTTGGGGCAAATGCTTATGAGATTGAATTACCCGATGGGATCAAAATTTCTTTGATATTCAATATCTCAGATTTGTACCCATATAAGGCTGGAGAAGCAGAGACTGGAGGTGAGCAACCAGTGATCCAGTGGACGAAGCAGATGCCAGTTGCAGATAAGCCGTAGATGGAGTGCATACTGGACAAGAGAGTTGGTAAGAAGACCCGACGAAAGCAATAATTCGAGTATCTGGTCAAATGGAAGAACCATCCAGTTGAAGATGCCAGCTGGGAGACTGAAGAGAAGATACAGAAGCATGGACAGACCGTGCAGGAGCTCATGGATAGGATCCCATGAAAGTTTTCAAGCGAGGGAGTATGATGCAGGATCATTGCCAACACATCAAGCGAGCCAGCGCGGAAGACAATGGACAGCTGGACGAGCGCCAACACAAATTTTGAAAACACCTTGGAAGTTGTTGCGCGATCTTAAATAAGATATTAAGATGAGACGCACTTGTATTATGTAATCGGACCTTGATCCTTTAGCTCTTGTCCTTAGTAGGTAGGAAGCATTTAAGATAGTTAATGCGGGTAGATAGAATTTAATTCTAGATTAGACTATTTGAGAGCGCAAGAGGGAAATAGAATATAGAGACCCTCATTGTGCATTGTTGAAGAGAGCAAGAGCATGCAGAGAGTCGTGTAAGAACACCCATGTACAGATATTTGAATTAGTAGAAGAAAGCTTTGATTCAAATTCATGGTTTTGTGTTTGTTCTCTGTGTACTGATGTTGAATGCTATGCTCATGAATGTTTGCTTCCTGTTATACATTTGCTTTATATGATGTGTATGTGATTTCATGTTGGGTTTGGAATCTGAGAGGAAGAAGGAATGAGTTTCAATTGTTTCTCTATTTGAGACAGAGAATTCCTGCAAGGAGTGCAGTCGAAGTGTCCGCAAGGAGTGCGTGACAGAGGGTTCAGATAGAAATATCCTTTGTTCTCATTCATCCTAAAAGTGCAGACATGCACAAGAGCCGTGCAAGGAGTGCGCAGGCCGAGTGAAGTTAAGGGTTGCGAACCTAAGAGAAGGAGTTAACGACTGTTGCTGCAGGTGTGCCCAGAGTTGAGGGACTTCAACACTTAGACGTGGTTGAAGGTTTGCCACAAGGAGTGCATGCAAGAGATTTTCTGAAGGACTTGGAAGTCATGGAAAAGATCAGGAAGGATAACGCCTTCGAGATCGTTGAAGGACATCGCAGGTAAGCTGTGACTGGAAGGATTAAGAAAGCGTTGCAAGTTTGTGTGTAGGTGGACGAGTTTCACGGAGGAATACTTGGTCATTCGCAGGAATCACCAAGCAAAGATGAACAGTTGGTATTCTCCAAGGAAAATTCGTGATAATCCGTGGGCCGTTAGATCTTGCAGAGGTGCAAGGGAGATACGACGTCATATTCTCTAAAGGCTAAAATATCAGGAGGGGCAAAGCCGTTGATCCAAGTCACAAGGGCCGTTGGATCTATACGTATATCGTGTATCGGGGTTTCGTGGATCGAAACTCCGAAATATTGCAACGAGAATCGTGATATTGCGATACGTGATATCCCAACAGGTACGAGAATAGTGTGGGGCCATAGGATTCAGAGGGGTGGACAGGTGGCATGAGTTATCGGAGTTTCGCTGCGAGAAGTCCCGAAATAACTGCATTAGGATTCGCGATATTGCAAACCTCGAAGTGCCGATGAGGTGAAGGACCGTTGAATAGTCAACCCGCGCATGCGTCGGAGTTTCAGCGTATCGGGCATCGGGAGTCGGGGATACAAGTTGTTAGATATCGCGAGAGGTGAAATCACGATAGAGCAAGTCCCGATAAAAAGGGGAAAGGTCAACGTTGACGTGCATCAGCGTTCGGGGATTTGAGGATCAAGTGTTTGACCATTGACCTCGCGATACCGCGAAGTCCGATCTCCCGATAAGTAAAGAGAGGGGATCGTATGAAGAGTTCTGTGGGTGCAAATTTCCCGATAGGGAAATAGAATAACATTTGAGTTCTTCGGGTCGTGTGAAGGAGGAGATCCTGTGAGCAGACGTGCTTGCGAGCGCGGGCTGCGTCAAGTAGTGGGCAACCCTTCAAGGAGTTTGAGTGAGTCTATCCAACGTCGATTCCAAGTACAACACCACCTTCCCTGAGTTGTCACCTTGGGTAGGAAGTCTAAAAAAATATGGCCTCTATGGTACCACCTACTATACCAAATCAGAGGGGGGACAATCGACAGTCCAATTTACACGCAAGGGCAGGGTAACTAAGCTCGAAATCACTTTGAGTGTTTCCTCATAGAGATGTGTTGCTCCCAAGTGATCCCCATAATACGTGCAACCAATACACCAAGACCAACAAAGCAGGGTTGATTACTCTGTCAGCCCCAATGCGACCTCGTGCTTGACCCTTGTGTTAGAAGGGATTCCCAAAGTTAGTGATATAACAATTGGATTTCACTCCCTAACTCAAAGCTCTATGTTTGTTTAGCATCTTTGGAAAGTTATTCTGACAATCCTATTTCGAATCTCTACACCTAAGCTAAGATGGGTTTGAAAATCCCTAGAAAAGTTTCTAGATAAATTTTAATTAGCGCTTGATTTTAGGTTGTTGTTACTCAAAGGAGTGGTCAGTAAATTGATGGAGTTTCGATGAAAACTAGCTATGGGAAGGAGCAAGAGGTTTCAAGAAAATAAATAATTTCTTGATTGATTACTGTGCGTGCACTGCTAATGATAAAAAGTATGAGCTAATTATCCAGATAAATGGAAGCAGTCTTGCAAGATATTTCAACCCATTTCATTTTGATACAGAGAAATAAAAAATACCATTAAAATATAAAAATATAAAAATGGAAATTCACATTGAAAGAAAACAATAGTGATTATGAGGATAAAACCATAAGGCTCTTGTCTAATTAGGATCTTTTCCCCCTCCATCCCGGGAGGGCACTAGTTAAGAATTTTCACTATAGAAAACATAAGGTTTAATATTGTATGACGATTCAAGACATTTGTTATTTTCTCTACATCGACTATGATTATGTGTTTCAATAACAACTTCAAATTACTGGCAATGGAGGGAGATGCTCCTTAACAATCTTAACTAAATCACAATCTAAGATGAAGGGGTTGACACAATCTAAATAAGCTCCTAACTAATATGCAGGGGTTGCTGACAATCTAACTAAGATCCAGGGGTTGCAACAATCTAAATATGCTCCCCAACACATGGAAATGGCTAGGGAGCATGCATCCCTAACACATTTTTCAAGGTCTTATGATTAAGTTAAATGTATCCTTACATTCTTGAGGGTATTGGAATGTTTTTTAATGTTTTCTAGTGGCTTGATATAATTTTGTACTTAGTGTCATAATGATGATCACTTTTCTACTTTTCTTTTTACCTTTAATTTCTTTAAGTTTTTTTTGTGCTACCCTTGTTTTTGCAAGTTTCCCTTTTAGTTTTTGTTTTCTTCCTATGAGGGAGTGTATTGAATTTCCATTTAATTAAATTCTATAGTTGTTGCTAAATGGACAATCAAACTAAAATCAAACTCTAAATTTTAGTATCTTTAGCTTCCAATTTACTTTTTAGCACCTATCAATTATTCTACATTATATCAAGAAATTTTTGTGTTGTGTTCTTTTGGTTTTTGTAAGGGGCATTTGTTTTTCAATTTTGACAGAGAGAATATCTTTTCTATAAAATTTGCTAAGAAAGTGGTAGAATTTTCTATATAATTAAACTTCTAGACAATTCATATTTTATTTTAGCAATTTCAAGGTTGCATGCTACTAATTGATATTGCCATTATTGTACATTTCCTTCAAATTTAGCTAATCGTGCTCTTATTTTGTAGTCGAGCACTACTCGATCTTTGAAATATTATGGCATCAATTCTCCATAGAAATGGAATGTGAGTAGAAGGGGGTGTGGTTGTTAAATATGACTATGATTGTACATTTTTCAATTGAAATCCTCGACGGATATACTTTATTATATTAAATTAATATTAATATATGGTTTAATTTATAATTGAAGTACATATTCATTAAACTTGCCCATTTTTTCCTCTAATGCAAAAATTGTGTGTTTAAGAGGGGGGGGGGGAAATACATACCTCACTCTAGATAAATATGTCTACATGTAGGGAAATTATGGGTTCGAGAACACCATAATATTGTTGTTGTTCTTTGAGTTTAGGTCAGGTAGCTACCATTAATTATTATTATTATTATTATAAATTAGGAAACAATGGGTGATGGGGAAAGGATATTAGGGGGTTGGAATTTATCTCTGTTGATTCAGTAGACAGATTATGGGGCTTATTACTAGGTGGAGTAAAATATATTTAAGTCTATTTAGATCTATTTTACTTGACTATGGTATAGGTGTGGACCTCTTCTCCTAGGATCTAATGGATTTGTTCATATTTTTGAATATATATGGACCCTATGAATATAAAGAGTCATTTTGGAAATATCTCTATGATCAAGAATTCTGAAGCAAGGGATCATAATTCAGGAGGGGGTTTGAATTTCACTTTAAGTAGAGAGGAGATTTAGGGGAATGTAGCACACCTAGATCCTTTGTTTTATTTTTTTTCAAAAGGAAAATGGAAGATGTTGGGCTAGTTGATATTGAGTCCATCCAACTCACTCCAACTTGGAGGATAAAGATTTTGCGATGCCACTCTTAGGGAACCAACAAGTATTCAATTCTAAAAAAAATTGAATTCCATGAAGAAGGTAATTACAACTTGGTCCCATCAAAAAAAGGTTTAAGGTGATATAGAACTATATTTTGTTGAAATCAAGGTTGAGGCCCTAATTTGTACTAAGATAGATGGGTTTCCAATGATTTTATTAAGGGTCAAATTAGGAAATTGGAACAAAAAAAAGGAACCTAGTTGTTGATGATGAAAATACCATAAGACTTAAAAGAAGAGAAATTTAGCTCTCAATAGAGATGATATCACAAAATAATTCCACTAATGTGCCAATCACACGAAAAATGTAAATAAAATTTGGGAAACAAAAATGAATATGGGACCTCAACTCATAGTTTCTTATAACCATCCATGTGAGAATTGAAGACAAACAAAATGAGAGTTGTCAAGGCTTGACATGGAGACTTACAACCATGTTTAATTGACTGTTGAATCGTTGGTGCTCATGATGTGCCCTCAATATCCTTCTCCAGCATGCCCTCCTCTCCGACGTGCTCTCCTATTCTTATCCTTGTGTGCCCTCCTCTCTCCAACGTGCCCTCAAACTCATCCTTGCGTGTAGGTTTGAATTGGCATACCCTCCTCTCTGGAGTGCCTTCCTCTCTCTGGAGTGCCTTCCTCTCTCTGGCGTGCCCTAGCCTCGACCTCCTTCTCATCGTGTGCATGTTTAAATGTTTGTTGCTCCTCCTCATGTGCAGGTTGAAATGTTTGTTAATTTGAAATGTAATTTTTTTTTGTTTGGTATATTTGTTTTTTGTTTTGTTTATTATTATTATTATATATATATAATTTATAAATTACATATAATATAATATATAATATATAAATCAATCAAATAACTCAATCATGGCTAAGAAATTAAGTAAATCAATCATGTCTAAGTAATAATAGATCAACTATGTCTTTCACCTTGTTGATGAATACCTTCTAGTCAAAACCAATACTTGAAAAATAGGATGTCAACATGGGGGGAATCATATGGAAAGGTCATTTCTCCACCCAACCAATGCAACGCCCTAAATTAGGTGCTACTCCTTGAGTATGGGCTCAAGCTCAATGAGAGTATATGATAAAACAATGAGTACTCAAACAAATCGCTCACCTATATGATCATAAGTGCTTAGCCCACAATACCTAAGCACTTATATAAATTAGTGTTTGGGTCTTAGTGCCTAGCCCACAAGACCTAAAAGTAGTGTTTAAGGCCTAAGCCCTTATGATTTTTCTTTGAATGATGTTTTGGGACAAAACCATCATCCTTTATGCACCAATCTTTAAAATTAGGCTTGTATACCAGTCACGGGACAAATATTTCTTGTGAAGGTCTTGTTTTTGGTTAAGGCCCTATGATTTTCTCATGAGCCACAAAAGCAATGTATAGGACCTAAAATCTTATTTTTGTCCCTTTACCATGTCTTGAATGAAGATACCCATCCCTAATGTGGAAATCCTAAAATGTGCACCCATATGCCACTTGTGGGTTAAATAATCCTTCTAAATTAAGATCCCTTGTCATGATTGGGGGGCCTGTGCATAACCTACTAGCCTTAGAAATAAAATATGGTTCCTAAGGAAATGGTTTTTGGCCTTGAACCATGTACTTGGAAAGAAGGCCCATCATCAATGTGATAAGCCTCATAATTGGTCCCATATCACAATACCAAGACAAAAATGTTATCATAAGGGTATGCCATGTAGTCTAGTGTTGATTCATGACCCATTTACCTTAAATATAGCATTTAGAACCCAAGCCCCTAACTTTTAGCACCAAGGCATTTCTTATGTTGAGAGGCCCATCCTTGGTGAACCAAATATTAGAATATATCCCACTCTTGGGACGTAATTACTTCTATAAGGGATCTTTCATGGTCCAAGGAATTCATGTGCATGGTCCATGCAATGCCTTAGATTTTTTTTATAGGGATCAATCCCATATTCTATAGACTTGAACCATGATATGGGATAATAGACGTGTTCATGGTTTTCAAAACCTTAGAAATATATGTATACCACCCTTGGGAAATTGATACCTTATGAAAGGCATGTGTCATGGTTTAAGGTGCTATGCATGGCCTACAAGCCATAAAAACATCGTTTAGGGTCTAAGCCCCCCTTTTTTTACCTTGAATGTTGTCATGGTAAAAATACAAGTCATTAACATCTCAAATAATTGTTTATGAGGGAGAATAGACGTGTTCATGGTTTTCAAAACCTTATAATTGTACACGTATACCACCCTTGGGAAATTGATACCTTACGAAAGGAATGCGTCATGGTTTAAGGTGCTATGCATGGCCTACAAGACACGAAAGCATGATTTAGGGCCTAAACCCCCTTTTTTTTACCTTGAATGTTCTCATGGTAAAAATAAAAGTCATTAGCATCTCAAATAATTGCTTAAATGTAGCATTTAGAACCCAAACCCCTAACTTTTATCACCAAGGAATTTTTTATGTTGAGAGGCCCATCCTTGGTGAACTAATTATTAGAATATATCCCACTCTTGGGACATAATTACTTCTATAAGGGATGTTTCATGGTCCAAGGACTTGTGTATGGTCCATGTTCCTTAGATGTTTTGTATAGGGATCAATACCATATTCTATAGACTTGAACCATGATATGGGATAATAGACATGTTCATGGTTTTCAAAACCTTAGAATTGTACATGTATACCACCCTTGGGAAATTGATACCTTACGAAAGGCATGTGTCATGATTTAAGGTTCTATGCATGGCCTACAAGCCATAGAAGCATCATTTAGGGCCTAAGACCCTTGTTTTTTTACCTTGAATGTTGTCATGATAAAAATACAAGTCATTAGCATCTCATATCACTAATTGTACATGAAATGGAAAAGGAAAAACCCTCATTACCCAATCCACAATTGTAAATATCATGATCAAACACGATCTGTGCAACTCACATGTACTAAAAAAGTATGAAGATGTAGGGATTGCAAGTGTAGCACTATTATCTATAGCACCCAACTATACTCACATCACCATGAATATGTGATGATAGGTTATAATTGGAAATATCTTAAGGTCCTTGTCAATCTAGTGGCTCACCCTCTTATTTTCATCCTCTTTTGTCTTACCCTAGGGTTTCTTAGTTTGTCCAAAAAACTAAGTGGCGACTCCAGTATCCTCTATTCCCCTCTTAGTGGTGTGTGTGTAGTATTCCATTCTTTCCCTCATGCTACATGTGGTAGGGGAAATCCATTCATTCAATCATTGACTTTTTCCTCAAGTCTAGAGGTGTGAAAAGTGATATAAAATCACCATTGGTTCCTAGGTGACATCTTTGGGCCTTGTGTCCTTACAATAGATTGATAGTTCCTATATAATGTTGGACATAGTGTTATGGTGTTTGGATTCTGACACGGGAAGGATTCAAGATTTGAGATCAAAGATATGCTAGATACCTGTTCAATAGAATAGAGGTTGATCAAAGGAAAGATAGAAAACACTTCCTTAGGCAATTTAAATATCTAGATGGGGGATGAATAGAGAAAACATTCAAACTACAATAGAGCATCAGTCGAGGATGAATTCTAAGGTAGTTTTCTAAGGAAAAAAGGTGGAATATCTGAACACGTACAACATAGCATTAAACTATAAATTAATTCTGCAGTACCTAATCTTGTTCAAATATCATAAGATATAACATTTAAATGAATTCATAAAGAAAGAAGAACATATATGATGAGAGAACACACATAAGGAAACATATTCATATGAATATTTGAGGCCAAAGCTCTGGTACATCTTTTGATCCAAGAAAAATTCTATTAATCTCAGAAAAATATTACAACATGCAGTCACAAAGATATTTCTCACACCACTTGAACCCCTTTTACATCTTCAGTTACATAATATATAAAAACACATGCCATAAAAATCAAAGGAGTCGAATTCATGAGGTTTTTCTATCTTAAGATTGAAAATTGAGAGGTAATATATTAATAATTGTGGATATTTATATTAATACATATATATATATATATTTTTTTTTTGTATATGATCATAGTCATTAATATATTAATATCTATTATTTCATCAATTATTAATATTTACCATGGTTATAACTAATATTTAATATTGGTGAATTATGATTTTTTGATTTAGTTGCTCAAGATTGGGATGCAATGCATTTATACATTTCAAACAATCTTGAATGGATGAATGTATGGATTGAAAGATGTAAACAACATCATGGCGGCAGGTTATCATGGCAATAATTTTCTAGATTGGTTAAATAATCTCGTCATAACAGTGATGTTGATGTTACACAGAAGAAAATTGATTTAGCATATGGTTTGAAAGATGGAAAGGCAAGAAAATTCACCCATTTTATTCAATTATTTTATATTATATCAATGTGAATGTAGGTGTGTATTTTTCGCAGATACTTTCCAAGTTATATAAATATGTTTATTAATTGACAATTCATCTTTTACATATCTTCCATATTGAAGTTGAAACACCACAAGTCTATGTGGTGCAATGGTCGTAAATTTCGCATCAAACAGTTGGATGAAACTAGGAAAACTTATGACAGTGGGATAACTACAATATTCCAGGTCACTAATGTTTTCTCTAGGAGTGACAAACATATCTGAGAATATGAAAATAGATACTATGGGTATTTGAATGATATACTTGATTGTGACTTTAATTCCTTCAAATTAGTTCTATTCGATGTCAAATGGTATAGGTTACGAATTCATGAACGCGATGAGCAAAGTACTGTTATTCAACATGCCAACAAATTTCCGATGATTAAAACAATGGTGTTTGAAAGAGGACATGATCGCTATATTTTTCCAAACCAATGTGAACATGTATTTTACTCAAAGGTTCAAGGTGAGAGGGATTGGTCATTTGTAGTTAGATATGATTCAAGAGGAAGGCCAGTTAAGTATACTCGTGTTCAGGAAGAAGATGATGTTTCAGATCAGACAGAGCTGGAAGATCATGGGTATGAGGTAGTGTTCTTGTGCATTGAAAAATGTTGGACGAGATTCTTGGAAGAGATGGAAGATCATGGGAAGTACAGGTCCACACATTTCAATCTCCTCAACTTGGTGTATGAGGTAGTGTTATTTTTCATTTCACACATTAGTTGAGGAATTTCTCTCTTCCAATACTTTATTATATCATCTTCATGGATTTCTTTCTATGATAACCATCTATAGATCATGACACAATAAAATAACATGTTTCAACATTATAACATGATATAATAGATTACATTACAATTTAAATAGAAAAATTCATGGATTATCATGCATGGAGCATAAGTGGAGATGGTGTTCTTCGAATGCCTGCAGATGGTTATGAATTTAGGGAAATTGAGGAAAAATGGGCAGATTTCAAAGATGAACCTCGTAATGTTAGGCTTTCATCGGCAGTTGACGGTGTTAATCAATTCAAAGAGTTTAGGTCTATTTAATCAGTGTGGCCTATTTTTGTTAGCAACAATAACATTCATCCTTGGATGTCAATAAAGAGAGAGCACGCAATATTGAAAATGATTGTTCCAGGTTTTTGTTTACATTAATTTTTTGAATGCAACATTTTCATTTGTTTTGTTTTTTGCATAATATCTTTTGTTTATTTATTTACTTATATATACATATCATGGTAGTAATTATGTGTAATTTCAAACAATTAGGTAAGTACCAAGTTAAAGATATGAATGTATATATCGATCCTCTTATCGACGAGCTACTGAAGTTATAGGCTGACATCACTATGTATGACATCTGTAAACCAATCGGGGAGAAGAAATTTCAATTCCGTGGAATAATTGTATGGACAATTCATGATGCCCCAGGACTAACACATTTGTGTGGTATGTAGCATTCTGTTTAACTTTAATACTATACATTTTTTTAAAGATATCATGCATGTTTTTAAATAATCCTATTGTATAATTGACAT
>ML807328.1:294120-307854 GCA_009831015.1 Picea engelmannii
TGATGATGATGATGATGAATATATAGATAATTACCTCGGGACGATATTCATTCAATCCTCCATTAGTGTGCTCATATTTCCTACAATGTTTTTTAGACATTTCTATTAAAATTCTTACGGGACATGTAAAACTACTTTTTTTGCAAGGGAAATAACATCTACCGTCACCCTTTTCACCCTCTTTACTTTTTTTCCCAACTCTAATATTTTCTTCTATTATTCATATGCACAAAAATACCTATTCTGAACTTTCGTTGTTATAGCAAGATTGCCACAACATCAATAATTTGTTAAATATTTATATATTTTATTTTATCGCCATTTCGACAAACGTTGACCAAGTCAATATTTACTTTGTCAAATAATTGGGTGGCTGTTTGAATAGGGAAACGATAATCTTTGTCACGTCGCTCATGCGACAAACTCTGTGATGAGCGTTGGCCAAGTCAATATTGACTTTGTCAAATAGTTGGGTGAATTATAACAGGGAAACGATAATATTTTTTTCGTCTCCCATGTGACAAACTATGCAATAAAAGATAGAGGTCATCGCCTAGGTGATGAACGCAGACTAATTAAAAAAAAAAATATATATATATTTAAATATTTATCTTCATTTTTTCGATGAAAATATACTTTTGTTGCAAGGAATTCATCACAAATGTTTCAATATGTAGTAGTGAGCTCTTCTCCTAAGTTGATCTGGGATCTTTTCATTGATGTGAATTATAAAGAATTGTATTAAATGAGCATAAATTAAAATCCACCATAAAGAAGGAAAATCTCAATAATGAAGAGACATAAGCATCAAATATGAACACAAAAACTTGATAACAAAGTTTGTCCCTGGTGGACTACGCCTCTGATTCCTACTCTCAAATGGGTAGGAATTTTTATTAGCTCAACAAAAGAATTTGGAAAAATACATAAGTATACCTCATTCTAGAATTAAGCTACAAAATCTTTGCTCAGATCATAAAATAGACAACAACATTGAATTCATGGCGTCGAATTGCCCAAAAATATAGTCTCCACGCCTCAATATGACTCTAGCACTCCCAGGCCCATGAGAAATCTTGTCTAAGTTTCTGTGCCTACAAACTGCAATTAATTCATTGTACTTGTCTTGTAAAACGTGCCTGGATGTATCGTCGAGCACCCTCCTCCTGTAGGCAAAATCAACATTTAAGTTTAAAGTTGGGTATACTATCCAAAGGATCCGTTCGACTCAATAGCTGGCAGATGCTATGTAAGGCGTTTGGTTGGGGGAGGTCCTAGGGTCGAGCCCGCGGGCCTCCCCTTTTGGCTTGTAGTTACAATACCATGTATATATATAGTTTAACCACCACCAAGTTTGCATTACCATTTAGATTAGTTGGATTTGGATGATAACAAAAGGTCGACCACCAGATTTGGCGGGACCTCTGCCAAATTTGGTGGGCTGCCTTTTTTGTTTTTGAAATTTCGGTTACTAGCCCTCATTGGGCATTTTCCCACTGCCACATGGCAACCAAACACCACATCATTCACTTGTACAATCACCCCACCACCTCACTTGTTTTCCATGTCATCCTACCACATATGGTACGAATGCCACGTGTTTACCACGTCCCATATGGCTTGCCACATGGATGTACAGACTACCACATGGCACCTCCTCATTGGTCCACATGTTGACTTAAAAATGACGAAAATGAGTGACATGTGGTAGCCTATGTTGCTTCCATGTCACCATGATAACCTGTGTCATCCTATGCATGTGCCACGTACACTATACAGATGCTGACATCATCTATACAGATGTTGACATCATCTATACTAATGATGACATCAGCAGTAAGGATGTTGCCATGCCCGCAGCCAAAATAAAAGGATCCTCAAGATTACTCATATCATCCAAGAACTACGTGGAGAATAATATCAAGAAAATAATGGCACTGATTACAGAAGCTTGGGAAATTTCAAAGATCATGATTTCTTTTGGCTCGAGGGCACATGCCTTCCACAAGTATCTACAGGTCGACCTAAAAAATGAAGAAGGTTTTTACCTTGATGCCATGGTACCCTTTGGTATTAAATTTTCCAACATGTGAGAGCTAAAGATAAGAGAGGAGGACCTTCCCTCTCCAAGTCGAATCAAGTAGTTGAATTCCTGTTGGAAAGATAAAATGAAGAACTTGAACAACATCGTTCATGCGTGCAACCAAGACATAACAAGGAGAGAAGAGATATTCAAAAGGATCACGAAGGTGGACCTAGCCAGAAGCACCAATGAAGTCCAAGACCCCAAGTTGATCCTCAACTCGTTGTTCCTAACAAAACAATAGTTAAATGAGAAAGTTGATATTTTTAAAGGATTGTCAATTGAAAATTTCTATGACATAATTGAATATGATGAGAATGCCATAGATAACTGGCTAGTGGATTACTCCATAAAATATCAGGATATTGAAGAAGTATTACATGGAATTTCCATTGATCTCTGAGACTTGGAGGGTGAAATGTTCAATATTGAAATTCGACATGAAATCAACGTGGCACCTATGAAAAGTTACATCGAAGATTGCTTCAATAAGGTTATCAATAAACTGACAAATGAAGGGCAAGAAGCAGTTGAGACTGTTCTTGTAACCATTGATGAAAATGATAAAAGTACATCAACGAGAAAATGAAGATGCGAGCGACCATCATAGTAATTTTATGATGATCACATCCTTCTTTTCTTAGTCAATTCCTTCATCCAGTTATTCCACCTCTTTCACTAGAAAGGTTTAACCAAAGACTAATAACTCATTTTTTTCTTCTTACCATGTCTTGTTGGTCCTTCTACCTAGTAAGAAGGATCAGAAGAGAAAGAGTCAAGTACATGAAGTCAGAGAAGGATTGTTCAAAGAAGGTATACTTTCAAGGGGAACCACTCTTTGTTATCAAAAGAGAAGAGGAACTTGGAAAGAAACATGAGGACATAAACATGTGAAAGAATAGATGCATGGAGATAGGGGGAGAAACCCCAAGGAGAGATACCCTTTTCCATTGATGTCAAAGGGGGAGAGAGAGAAACATTGATGAGGAACAATGGTCATAGGGGGAGAATGAGTGTTTCCATCAATGTTGGTGTTTCCATCAATGCCAAAGGGGGATATTGTTGAATAGTTGGTTGTCATTGATGTCAAGCCTTAGAGCGTTCAAGATGCCCTAGAGTTGTGATTGAGTTAGTTTTCATTGATTTCAACAAGAGTAGTTGATGTCAAAGGTTGAATAAATATACAAGAAGCCTCTAGATGGTTTCAAAAGAAGTTAGTGAGTTATTGGTTGAGTGATTTTAATAAGAAATTAATAAGGGTAAAGTGGTTACAACAAGTAAGTATTACTTGGCCATAAAATAAAGGACAAATGTCAAAAAAAAGTTGCAAGTCATTAATCAAGGGTAAATTAGTTGCAACAAGAATTTAATGAAGGGTAAATTGGTTGCAACATGAGAGTGTGGGTTAGGGGCGACAAGTGTGGGGGGAGTCATCTTTGATTCTGATGGACAAAATATTGTGGACTAGTCCTGGGGACTAGGGAAGACCACTAATAATAAAGTGGAAAGTCTTGAAGTTTACATAGGGCTCCAAATTTTACACTCGAGAAGCATCCACACCCTCATCGTTCTTGGAGACTCTGAACTAGTAATAAAGGATCTCCTCGGCCAAACAAATTCTTCCATCCAAATTCCTAGCGGCCTTCATTCTCGAACTAAAACCTTGAAACGACAATTCACCAAGATCCACTTCTTCCACATCCTTCACTCTTAGAACTAGGAAGTTGATCACTTAAATAAATCAACAAAGAGTTTGGAATAGGAACAAATCTTCATTAATCAAGAAGGATCCCATGCTTGTCTCCCTTATCTCCCACTGTCTTAAATGGTTTCCCAACTCTAATTTGGACCTAACCCTTCAGAACTAACCCCCTTCAGAACTCCCGACTATCCTGACTACCCATTCTCCCCTCTCTCCCTTTCCCCTTTATCCCATCCTCCCTCCTTTTTGGACACCTCCATCCCCTCCCCCTAGTTGGGCCCTTCCCCTCATCACATGGCCTTGTCCCCATGACCACATTCCCCCCCGCTTCTTCCCTGTGTCGTCTCCTACACTTCCCGTCCCTCATCTTAACTTCTTGGAAGCTCCTTCATACCCATTGACACCCTTCCCAACATCCATGGCGTCATTCCCATTGCTCTCCTATGTGATTGATATTTTTGGCTCGTGGGTAGTTCTAAGTTTAGACCTCCTGTACTCTCAAGTGTGTGCAGGTGCTCTCCCTTCCACAAATATGGTTAACTCTCCACTCCCATACAGATACCTTTCTGCATTTCTCCAACAACCTCCAGGACATTGTGCTTCTTCTCCCTCTTTCCATCATGTGGTGAATATCCATATCCCCCTGCACTTTCCTTCCCTGCATCTCTAAGGAATTGAGAGAGCAATTTCGCTCTCTGCGAATGGATGTCAGGCGCGCGGAAGAAAGAACAAATACTCATCTCAGGGATTTTCAAAGGGAAAATCAGGGGCTATGGGATGCTATTGCCAATTTCAACTGCATAAATAAGAACTCATGCATAATCAAGAGCTTGCAATTGCTCTCTGTGGATCAACAGGAACACCAGGCATATTGGAGAAATGGCTCAGAAATTGGGAAATCCACTCTACCTCCCCCAACATCCAACAAACTCCAAGGAATCAATAATATCAAGGATTACCTTGACATTCCACTCTATATAAAGAAATGAGCATCCTATGGTACCTCCTTCTTCTCTGATGGCTCCATCCCGATCCAACCCAGGAGAAGGAAATCAAGAACCATAAGCAAATCCAACATTGAATCCAACAACAAATCCAACAAATTTTCAGGAGGACTTGGAAGCGTTTCATAATTTCTAGACAATATTTTTTATGAAATGAAAAAGTTTTGTTATTTTTGTTTACATATGTAGCCATTTTTACATGGAAAATCAGTAGTTCCTACTAGACCAATTCCATTAGCGTAATTAGATTTCATCAGTCAAACAATTTTCTAGGAGAAGAATAAAGAATTCAATACTCTGCTTTTTGTAATCTGTGAAAGCACAAATCTCTTTTTAAATATAAATTCCCAACTGTTTCTGTTAAAAAAAAACAAGAGAGTGCGGGTTAACCCTAAAATAAGGAAAGGGGGTAAAAAAATTACAAGCTATCCCCTAAAGGAAGTAACTTGGAAACTATAAATAAGACTTCAAGAGAATCCTATTAACACCTATTGAGCACATTGAATATCTATGTTGTAAAGTATTATGGGTAGGTACTATTGACAGATCTGATGCAGTGATTCTGAGGCAGTGAAGTTCAGAGAAGAGAGAAGTTGCAGGAGTCGAAGGGACGAAGTTGAGTTTATTGTTCTAGGGTTTCCCAGAGGTTATCCACAATTTACAGTGAAGAAGAACACATACATCCATGATTTGTAGACTCAGAGAAGCAGGGACATACGCAGGGTTCAATGAAGGAAAAACACATATGTTTAGAGAAGTAAAGAAATCCATAGGTTACAGGTCAGCAGGGCACAAATGTAGTGGAGGAAAGCACAGATATCCATGGGAAGTAGAGGAGCAATTTATGGATCTGTAAAAATTGCAAAGAAGAATATGCTTGTTCCAGGTTGTAGGATCTGAGGAGAGATTGCAAGTATGTTTGTCAGAGATCAAATACAACATGGTTGCGACATAGTTAAAGGTATGTTCATGATTATTCTTTGAGATTGTATCTTAGTAGTGTTATGGAGCATGCTTGAGGCATGACTTTGTGAGATTTGATATATTCCCTCTTGGATGTATGGTATATGTTGTAGAATATGATTTGAGGTAGATATGTTGAGGCACATTGCTAGTGCACATATAGGTTCTATTGGTATATCTTGTGGTGCACTGTTAGAGGCATTTCTTGGTGTTCTTGGATCTAGTTTTGTTTGATGCATATCATGGTGATGGTTTTGAGTTGTTGTGATTAGTTTGGTTGATGCACATCTTGGATACTTGGCATATGGTTTGTTGTATGGTATATGAGTGATATGGCACATGTTGAGGTACATCTTGGTTACATGTTGTTGGTGTTTCTTTTGGCATCTTGTTGAGGCATTTCTATATGTTTGAGGAACATCTTTGGTGCATGGTGTGAGGCATATTCTTGGTACATGTTTAGGTACACCTTGGTGATTTTATGGTACATTGATTAGAAGCACATCTTGGTTATATCGGTATCTTGGTATTGTGTCTATATTGGTTATGTTTGAGATGATATCCCATGATATGATACATGGTTGATGAGTGATGTTAATGGTTTGGTGATGATTGTTGTATCCATGTGAGTGGATCTAGTTGATGATGGTATATCAGTGACAGTGATAGTGATAGTGACAATGATATGTTGGTAACAATGACAGGTTGTACACAGTGACAGTGACAGTGATTGTGGTAGTGAAAGTCGGTCTACAATTATATTTCAGAGTGGCAAGATGGGGCAAGGAAAGAGGGTTGTAGCCTCCTTCTGGTTGGAGCCAGAGAATTCAAGGAGTTGTATCTTCCTTCAGGTTGGAGCCAATAAATAGGGGGTCGTAGCCTCCTTCTAGTTGTAGCTAGAGAATTGAGAAGTTGGTGCTTCCAATGAATGTATTCTTGAAAATATATAAGAAAGCATTTTGTGGTTTTCTCCCATTTGGGTTTACATGTAAATTGAAGTGAATTGTGTATTTGATGTGATGTTGTTGATGTGACGTGAGTTTGATTATGTTTATATTCTCATGATATATTGAATGAAATCATAGATGATACATTGATGATATCTTGTTGATAAAGTTGAAGTTTATATATTGTGGTTAAAAGTGGTAAAAGTGCTCATACTAATTCACCCCCCCTCTTTCAGTATTCCAACAATTGGAATCAAAGCAGGTTCCTTCAAAAAATAGTCTAACCACTGGAAGGTAGATCATGGAAAACAAAAATTTGTATAGAAATGGAATACCACAGTTCAATGGTCAAGATGGTCTGAAGTATGAGATGTGGAGCAATAGAATGAAAACTTGTTTACAGGCACATGGATATGATGTTTGATATTGAGTTGTTACAGGATACACCACTACAAAGAAGCCAAAGACTACAACCAAGAAGGAATTGAAAAGAAACAACAAAATAGAAATGGATTTCATCTAGGGAGGATTACTTGATTCGGTAAGAGAAACGGTTGGAAAATGTTCATCAACTAAAGAACTTTGGGATAAGTTACATAATCTCTATTCCAAGGAATCTTCCATCACAAAGTTAGATCCTATTAAAGAAAATGTAGGTACATAACAAGAAGAAAGATGTTCATCATGTCAGACAAATTCAAAATAAGAAAAATGTGAAGAAGGCATAGTAGACCTTGAAGCAAAAATAATCAATGCTTTAGACGAATTGACAAAAGAAAGGAAGAATAACCAGTCACTTGAAGATTAATTAGTCAAGAAGAATTCTCAAGAAAGTTTCAAATAATCCCAATAAGTCATCGTGAAACTAAAGGCTCAACTAGAAGAAGCCAAAAAAAATGAAGAAACATACAAAAATCAGATGGAAAATAAATAACGTTTGGAAGCCAAAATAACAACACTAAGAAAGGAAGCAATGAAAGAGAAGCAATGTGTTTGGAAACTGAAAGAAAATAAGAAGAGATAAGAGAGAATATTTTGACAGATCATCTTAAAGAAATAACTAACGAATTAAATCATCTTGTAGGAAAATTTGGTCAAGAAAAGAGAAGACTTGAAAAATAAATCATCTCCTTGAAGATCCAACAACAAAGTTACCGACTTAACGAGAATTGTGACCTCAAAACTAAAATTCTAGCCTTCAGAACCCATATTTTTGCATAAAAAACATGAAAATCAACCCCCAAATCAAAAAATGGTGCTACTGGTAGCACCATTTTTTTTCTAATCAGGTCAAAATTACAACTTTTTTCAAACATGACCTTAAAAAATCAAATAGTTACTCAGAAAAACCTTAAAATCAACACCTAAACAAAAAAGTGATGCTACTTAAAGAAAAATGTTTTTTCTAAATGTTAAAATTATAGCTAATTACGACCTAATTGAAATTGTTGTCTTGAAAACAAATCCCTATGCAAATAAAAAACCCTAAATGGTCACTTGAAAATTTATTTACTAATTTATTTTAATTTACGTTAAAAAATAAATAAAGAGAAAGGATAATTTTTTCACATTTTTTTTTAAATGAAGAAAAAAACACATTAAAAAATATATATTCAAAACCCAAATTAAAAATAAATAAATTAAAAAACAGGTGGAAAAAAAAACTGAACTAAATAGAAATGAAAAAAAAATTAAAATTTCCCTAAAAACAACAATTTTAATATATATATATATATAAAAGAATAACAAAAAAATCCCTTAAAATGTAAAAAAATATAAAAACAAATGAGAAAAAAACCAAAAAAACACTTAAAAAATAAAAATAAAAAATAAACAAAATTCTAAAAAAAATATTCAAAAAATACAAAAACTCCCTAAGCTAAAACTTTTTATAAAAAAATTTTTAAATACGAAATTTAATTAATATATATATATATATATATATATATATATATATATATATATATATATATATATATATATATATCTTATCTTTAAATTATGTATTTTAAGTGTTTTAATTTGGATTTTTTAATATATATTTTTAATTTTTTGTTTTTTTTCCTCTTTAGTTTTTTATTATATAAATTTGCTTTTTAATTTATTTTTTTATTTTTCTTAGTTTTTTTTTAATTTTTAATTTATATTGAATTATATTTTTTTGCTAAATATTTAAAAATAGTGTTATTTAATTACAACAATTTTCTATGTATTGAAGTAAAGGTAAAATATGTGTTAAAATGATATTTTCTACTATATTTAAAAAGTACAGAACCATAAATTAATTAAAGAGACAAAAATATCTTAATTTCAAAAAAACAATTGGTAAAAAGTATTTTTAAGATTGAAAGAAGCATGGAAAAATGACTAAAAACACCGTTGAAATTTTTTTTTAGAAGAATTTGAAAATAGATGTAAGAAAAAACATTTAAAAAAATAATGTGGAAACATTTTGGATCATAAAATTTAAAATATCAAAAAACGACCTAAAACAGGAGGGGGGTGTTACCGATAGCACCATTTTAAAAAACAGGGTAAAAATGTGACCCTAAAATAAACGATAACTTTGTAGGGTTCTCGTTAAGTTGGTAACTATGTTCAACTTGAAAAAGAAAAGAAAACGGAAGAAGTCATGAAGATTTAGATGATGAAGAAAGAAAAATAGGTTGAGAAGCTTGAAGAAGAAGTTGTCACATTGAGAGTTAAAATCGTCAAGCTCAACAAGAACGTCGAAGAGAGAGAAACATTCACATCGTCATCAAGAGAGAATGTTGAAGAGAAGCACTCCAGGTTGCCATAAAAAAAGAATGAAGAAAAGAGTAAAAGTTATGCATAAGTACTCAAAGGAAGGAATCATGGTAAGTTAGAATCAAAGAAAAATGATAGAGACACATATTCGAGAAGACCCTCCACATTCAAGCCACAAATAAGATTCAATCATGATCATGATCAACCAAGGCAAGAATTAAGAAGGACTACACCACAAAAAGATCATTCACTCCCAGGTATGCAAATTTATTTTATGGTCATTGTTTTCTTTGTACTAAATTTGGACATAAAGCTATAGATTATAGAGCATATGGAATAAATGTTCAGATAAGAAATACCTATGTGTCTCCCCACAACATTAAGTGTTACAAATGAAACAATTATGGTCACATAGCTCATGATTGTAGAAGCATGATGGATACTTCTATGAAAAAGAACATTAATATCATATATAAGAAGATTTGGAAAAGAAAACAAGAACATGTAAAGGAATATTAGATGAATGAAGAACACCTAGAAGTCATACTCTCAGGATTGAAAGTAGTACGAGATGAAGACAAATCTACAGGGAAAAATAAAGATGTTATATACAGAAAGGTTTGGAGAAGAAATGAAAAACAAGAAAAACAAGCAAATGAAGACCAGGTCCCAGAGATCGCACGATTTGTAGTAGTACGAGAAAGAAAAGAAGAGAAAATGAATAAGGAACATGCACAAGAGATTGTACTTTCATAAATTGTAGTGCAAGATCAATCCACAGGAAGAAAGAAAGAAGTTAGAGTTTGAAAAGATGACGAGTCTATAGACGAAGAGGAAGATTACTCCACATTAGAGCGAGTATTTTTCTGAGCCACCCGGCTTGGAGACTCCCAGTGAATATGAATATTGAACATGGGGATTCAGTGCAGTAGCTACTATAGATTAGAGAACCATCTTTCAAGCAGTTTGAAGTACATGTAGAGACAAATTCATAACAGTGAGGTAAGAGAAGTACATTGTGATAGATTGATTAGTTGGGAAGTAGTGTTCCCATGCATATATCAATTGGCAGAAGTTTATGATTGTATTCCACGTATGTATTCAAGAAAGGATATCTTCAGTACAGGTTATTCTAGACATGTAGAGTTTGATTTGAAAATAGAGAAGACCAGTGGAAAAATTTGATTCAGTTTGAAGAAATAGGAATATCTGATGATCAGTTGCAGTCGTGAAGCCCTCATGATAGTATGGTGACAAATGGGTCAATGTTGTGGACAGTTGATTATCAAAATTATGGAAAGTTTGCGACATATGGACAGAGATGGATACTTAGAAGGTACATAAAACATGGGTCAAAGAAGATGCATAGCACTATATTTACAATTGGACTCGGTTGGAATTAGTTGGTTATAGAAAGGAAAAGAGTGAAAGGAATAATAGAACAAGTTAACATAAATTGTCAGTAGAAGCTAAATCATCAGAAGAAAATCATTGAACAGTGTGGTCAAGTGAACATGACAAGTGAATGAAGAAATCAAGTGATGAATGTTTTTTATATATGTCTGAGAGTTACAAGAGTAAGCACCAATGGACAATTAGGAAGCACTAGAAGAGAGGAAATGAAACATTTACGGGTATCCCTATATTGATGTACATGACATCTTGCAGACAGACGGAGACATATTGATAAGGGGAGTTATCATTTTTCCCATGATTTCAAAGGGAAAGAGAGAGATCATAAGAGAAAGAGTCAAGCACATGAAGTCATAGAAGGATTGTTCAGAGAAGGTATATTTTCAGGGGGAGTCACTCTTTGTTATCAAAAGAGAAGAGGAACTTGGAAAGAAATATGAGGACATAAACATGTGAAAGAACAAACATGAATATAGGGTGAGCAGCCCCAAGGAGAGATACCCTTTGCCATTTATTTCAAATGGGGAGAGAGAGAGGCACTGATGAGGACAAATAGTCACAAGCGGAGCATGAGTATTGGAGTATGAATGTTTCCATCAATGTTGGTGTTGTCATCAATGCCAAAGGGGGATATTGTTGAACAATTGGTTTTCATTGATGTCAACCCCTGGAGCATTTGAGATACCCCAAAGTTTTGATTGAGTTAGTTGGTGAGTCAGCTGTCATTGTTGTCAACAAGAGTAGTTGATGTCAAAGGTTGAATAAGTATACAAGAAGCCTCTAGATGGTTGCACAAGAAGTTAGTGAGTTATTGGTTGAGTGATTGTAACAAGAAATTAATAAGGGTAAAGTGGTTACAACAAGTAAGTATGAGTAGGCCATAAAATAAGGGAAAAAGGTCAACAACAAGTTGCAAGTCATTAATCAAGGGTAAATTAGTTGCAACAATAATTTAATTAAGGGTAAAGTGATTGCAACAAGAGAGTGTGGGTTATCCCTAAAATAAGGAAAAGGGGTAAAAAAATTACAAGCTAGCCCCTAAAGGAAGTCACTTGGAAAGTATAATTAAGACTTCAAAAGACTCCTATTAACACCTACTAAGCACATTGAATATCTATGTTGTAAAGTGTTATGGGAAGGTGCTATTGACATATCTGATGTAGTGAGTCTGAGGCAACGAAGTTTAGTGAAGAGAAAATTTGCAGGAGTCGAAGGGATGAAGTTGAGCTTATTTTTCTAGGGTTTTCCTGAGATTATCCATGAGTTACAGTGAAGGAGAATGTGGGCATCCATGAGTTTTAGACTCAAAGAAGCACAGACATACGTAGGGTTCAGTGAAGGAAAAAAACAGATGTATAGAGAAGCAAAGAAAACTGCGGGTTATAGGTCAACATGGCGAGAATGTATGCAGGTTGTAGTGGAGGAAAGAGAAAATATCCACGAACAATAGAGGAGAAAGTTGTTGATCTGTAAAAAGGGAAAAGAAGAAGATGCTTGTTCTAGGTTGTAGGATCTAAGGAGAGACTACATGTATGTTTGTCAGAGATCATATACAACAGGGTTGTTACAGAGTTAAAGGTATGTTCGTGATTATGCTTTGAGATTGTATCTTAGTGGTGTTGTGGAGCATGCTTGAGACATGCCTTTGTGAGATTTGATATATTCCATCTTGGATGTATGGTATCTATTGTGAAATATGATTTGAGGCAGATATGTTGAGGCACATTGTTGGTGCACATCTAGGTTCTATTGGTATATCTTGTTGTGCATTGTTAGAGGCGTTTCTTGGTGTTCTTGGATATGGTTTTGTTTGATGCATATCATGGTGATGGTTGTGAGTATTTTGGTTGATGCACATATTGGATACTTGGCATATGGTTTTTTGTATGGTATATGAGTGATATTGCACATGTTGAGGTACCTCTCAGTTACATGTTGTTGGTGTTGCTTTTGACATCTTGTTGAGGCATTGGTATGTGTTTGAGACACATATTTGGTGCATGGTGTGAGGCATATTCTTGGTACATGTTTAGGTACAACTTGGTGAGGTTATGGTACATTGATTAGAAGAAAATCTTGGTTATATTGGTATCTTAGTATTGTGGTTATCTTGGTTATGCTTGAGATGATATCCTATGATATGATACATATTTTATGAGTGATGTACATGGTTTGGTGATGATTGTTGTATCAATGTGAATGAATCTGGTTGATGATTGTATATCAGTGACAATGACAGTGATAGTGATAGTGACAGGTTGGTAATAGTGACAAGTTAGACACAATGATAGTGGTAGTGATTGTGGTAGTGACAATTGGTATAGATTTATATTTCAGGGTGACAGGACGGGGCAAGGAAATGGGGTTGTATCCTCCTTCTGGTTGGAGCCAAAGAATTCAGGGAGTTGTAGCTTCCTTCAGGTTGGAGCCTGTAAATAGTGGGTCATATCCTCCTTCCAGTTGTGGCTGTAGAATTGGGAAGTTGTTGCTTCCAATGAATGTATTATTGACAATATATAAGAAAGCATTCCATGGTTTTCTCCCATTTGGGTTTCCACGTAAATTATGGTGTACTGTGTATTTGATGTGATGTTGTTGATGTGATGTTTTATGTTTATATGCTCATGACATATTGAATGCAATCATAGATGATACATTGATGATATACTGGTGATAAAGTTGAATTTTATATATTGTGGTTAAAAGTGGTAAAAGTGCTCATACTGATTCACCCCTCACCCCTCTCATTATTCCAACACAAACAATTATTCCTTAAGAAACAAGGGAATAACAAATTGGGTCCTAGATTCTATGGGCCTTTTCAATTTAACAAAAAAAATATCGAAGTAGATTGTAGATTGGAATTTCCAGACA
>ML807328.1:324383-336355 GCA_009831015.1 Picea engelmannii
AGAAATCATTATTTAAATGATAAAGTAAGGTGACAAAGTCAAGGTGGATTATTTAAATAATAAAGAGAAGTGAAAAAATCAAGAAATGATAAAGTAAGATGAGAAAATCAAGAAGGAATATTTAAATGATAAAATATTGGAAATATTTCTATTTATGGAAAATGGTTAACCCTAAAATAAGGAAAATAGGTTAAGTGACTTAGAAATGGGTTAAGTGACCTAAAAATGGGTTAAGTGACCTAAAAATGGGTTAAGTGACCTAGATGATGAAAGTAAAAATAAGATAGAAATGGTCTCTTGTAGATCATCCTTTTTGTGGATCAATGGAGAGCTTCTTGTGAGAATATCTTTTGGAGTATTGATGGAGAGCTGCTTGTGAGAGCTTCTTGAGCATTTTTGGTGTGGAACACTTGCGAATATTGAAGATATACAGGTGACTAAGGTAACCAAGGATATCTAAGCCGAATTTCATAAGGAAGGTGAAGAAAAGAGGGATGGAATTGAAGGGAGGATAAATTCTTTTGATGATGCTTTGTAAGGTATGTTATTTACAGGTCATCTCACCATTTTCGCTATAGCTTTTTTTATGTAATGATCCAGACTGTGAAATTGCTATGCCATTGAGAAAACATACCCAAGTATCTGTGGTAAACAATTTATCTTGTGGGTCGTTGTATTTTGAGAGTTTCACTCCGTGGAAAATAGGGTTTGTGGCTAGTCCTGAAACTAGTCAAAAACAAGTGTTTCGGGTAAAAATGTCATAAATTCTTCATAATAGATCCAAATTCAGTGAGACCAAATGTGTTGGTTAGGGTACAGTATTTAGTATTTTTTGTAATAGTTTCATATCAATTCAATAAACATTTTTTGTGAGGCACGCTCTATAATGTCACTCTCTAGAATAAGCCAGAATTCAGCAAGGTATGCCATTTTTGCTATAACTCTTTTTATGAGAGGTTCCAAGTAGTTCCACTTGGAGGAATTTCACAAAACACATTGAATAACATTGTATATCCATTTCATATCTTTATTCATTACAGGTACAAAGTTATGATTATTTCAAGTTGGGGTTGTTGACTAATCCAAAACTAGTCATGGTTGAGACAAGCAGTTGATGAGTTGGCACATACATGAGGTGTATAGTTGTTGATGATGGTACATATTGATGAGTCATTGTTGATGAGTAGTTGACATGTGATTGGTATATACTTGGTACATGGTTGGATGCACTTGTTTATGGTACAGGTTGATTATAGGTTGTTTGGCACAGGTTGGTGCATGGTTGATGCACTTGTTTATGTTGACATATTGATATCTTTTGAGGAGTGTGTCCTCATCTTAGTGGATTCTGAGAATGTAAGATGAGCGTTGCATATAGATCTGGTTCTCTTGTAGAGTTGTACTCTATTCAATTGTTGCTGAAAAACCCCCAGATTGAATACCATGATAAAAAGAAAAAATGTACATACATCTTGTGTTCTTTGTGTTCCTTGTGGAGATGATTTGTTGATGATATGTTGCTGATATGTATTCATGTCTAACTGATTATAAATGACAACAATGAGTAATGAGAAAATGTTGAATGTTAACTAAGGATTTTTTGTGGAGTTTTTGTGTAAGAGGGAAGTTTTGGGAAAAAGATCCCCACACTCATTCACCCTCCCCCCTCTAAGTGTGGTAGGTGTGTCCAACAGGTGCGATCCTTCATGTGTCAAAAATTGGAATTTTGGGATAGTTAAGAGTCAACGTCGATAGAATATTGGTCATCGGAAAAAAAAGACTTTTAATTATTGTATTTTTGCAACTGAGCACATTTTGTGTTGATGATCGATGAGGTACTAGCATCGGTCAAGGAGACTCACATTTTCCCTTTTGTTAAACTACAACAAGACTTTTTGATGTTCGATGGACTTTATCGTTGTCAGAGAGTTTTCACTTTGTTTACATTTTCCAACTTTGTCACAAGATTTCCCCGCACGTTGATGAACTCGATAACTGTATGTGATGACGTGGAAACAATGGCGTGGCATAGCTGATGTGGCCAAATATGGTTAACTTGATGGCATGGAATATGAGGTGGTGTAACATACCCAACCACCCATAGGCCGGGGCATGCTACCTTCAAGCCCACCCTTGGACTTCGTACTCTTACTGATACCTTCTTTAATTAATAAGCACACATAAGATACAAGATTTAGTGACATGCACAAAAATATCCAGGAAGCATTCATAATCTAAGATTCAATTAAACGATAATTAAAAATACAAAACAGAATACATTCATACACAGATAATAATATCACAACATAGAGAACTTATCTTTATAAAAGATGACACCAACTGGCTATAGACCAAGGACGTTCCACCCAACCGTAGACACCACTTCTCTAAATCTCAACAATAGTGTCACCCCCGAGTCGGGGCTATGAATCCACAAGGACAGTTCCAAAGTGTAATTGGGTTCCCAAACCAGTCATCTCTCAAGCTCTCATAGGTTTCCCAGCACCCACAACAACCCAAGTACCCAACTCTCTTCTACCCAACATGTACTAGCCTAAGGGAATGGACTTCCACCCTTCTCTGCCACACAGTTCCTCAGGCAATTCTTCTCCTTTTTATAGGGCCTCCAACACAACTGGTCCAGAATCGCAATGATGGAACTCTAAAGAATCACAGTTATGAGAAAAACAGGGCACAATCCAATGCATTTTAGGCATGCAGGCCCCAAGTCACGATTGGATCACACCAATGACCACTACAACCAACTATCTCGTGGCTAAATCGTCAACAGTTCCTTTTTCTTCGCCAAGCCAAGATGTAGGTGAGGATGGGTCAATGAATGGGTAAGTGTGTTCATGGGAGTGCGTGAGGGAAAAATGAGTGAATGTACAGGGAATCTGTGAACAAGCCATCAGTTGAACCCCCCCCATCAGACCAGAGGTGGGTTTAAGTAACCTTGTGGGGAAATCAAGAACCTCCTGGCATTCCCCAAGAAGCTCATGTAATCGATCCCCTCCCTTAGACAAAAAGGGTAATTAAAAAAATAGGAATAAACACTTAGCCCCTCGAGCCCCCTCTCTTGTGGAATCATAGCCCCCTATAACTCTATTCCTTGTCTGTCTAGAAGCAAACAATGTATTTATTATTAATAATGATCAAAACATTACATTTCTTGGGAATACTGGCCCTTTAAATAATTGTTTGGGCACTCATACCTCTCAGCATTTTAACAATACACTATTTAAAATGGGGGTTCAAAAACTGGGGTGTTACATCCTCTCCCCCTTATTTTGGCACTAACCTCAGTGCATATACAAAATAAAGATCAAAATCTCAAATTTATTCAAAAAGCTATGGGTACTCTGCCCGCATGGCATCTTCATGTTCCCAGGTAGCATATTCAGGACCATAGCAGGTCCACTAAACTTTTACCATCTCTATAACTCGATTCCAGAGCATTTTTTACTTTTCTGTCCAAGACCCGCACTGGCTGGACCTGAAAATCTCCCTCTATCTGTATCTGAATCAGATGCCAATCAATAACATGGTTAGTATCATGTACATATTTCTTTAGTAAAGAGACATGGAATACATTATGCACATTCATGGAAGCAGGCAATGCAAGCATGTATGCAACTGGTCCTATTCTGTCCAATAATTCAAATAGACCACAGAATCTGGCTGCCAGCTTTGTTCAACTACCCAATTTCAAAGAGCTTTTCTTGGGCTTCACTTTCAAAAGTACATGCTCCCCTACTTTAAATTCTCTATCTTTCATGTTCTTGTCTACATAAACTTTCTGTCTATCATGAGATGCCTTTAAATTCTTCTTGATATTGACCACCTGGTCTTCCATGTCCTTGATTAATTCCGGCCCAAGTACCACTCTATCTATTGGGTTGTCCCAGCTTACTGGAGTATCGCATTTCCTACCATACAAGGCTTCAAATGGGCTCATTCTCAATGAATCTTGATACCCATTACTATATGCAAACTCAACCAAGTGTAAGTAATCTTTCCACTTAGATAGCTTATCCATCACATACATTCTCAGCATGTCTTCAATTATTCGATTGAATCTCTCTGTTTGCCCATTTGTCTGGGGATGATATGTTGTGATAAAGTTTATATTTGTGCCAAATACTTTAAACAATCCCCTCCAGAAATTGGAGGTAAAATTTGTATCTATGTCTGAGACAATTGTCCTAGATATCCCATGCAACCTAGCAATTTCCTTCATGAAAATTTATGCAATATTAGTTGTTGTATGCGTTGTCTTCACAAGAACAAAATGAGCAGCCTTTATTAATTTGTCAACCACCACCATGATTGAATCATGTTGCTTATTCATTATGGGTAATACTGTGATGAAATCCATGGTGATCACTTCCCATTTCTTCTCTGGAATTGGCAATGGCTGCAGCAAACCCGTTGGGTTCCTATGCTCAACCTTCACTTTCTGACATTCCATACATCGAGCGATGTAATAAGCAACATCCTTCTTCATTACCAGCCAAAAGAACTGGCTTCTTACTGCTATAATTGTTTTCTGGTAACCGAGATGTCCAACATAAGGAACATCATTCATTTCCTTCATTGCCACCTTCCTCAATTCTCCGGAACTAGGAACATAGATTCTGTTTTTATGCATGAGTAATCCATCTTCCTTTATCTCATACTCCCTTATTTTCTGTTGCACATCTCCTTGTTGTAAGTTTTCCTTTACCTATAGGTAATGCTGGTATATAACAATACCATCTAAAATTATGTTCTTCAAGTCTGACTGATGCATACTGACAACAGTGGCATGATTGAGATGCACTCTCCTACTAAGTGCATCAACAACTTTATTCTCCTTCCCCTTGATATGATTGATATTGAAGTCATATTCACTTAAAAATTCCATCCATCTTGTTTTCCTAGCATTCAAGGTCGGTTGTTAAAAAAGATACTTCATGCCAATGTGATCTGTCCTTTATTCAAATTGCTTACCCATGAGGTAATGACTCCACATCCTCAAGGTGTGAGCAACGACAACAAGTTCCAAATCATGGGTGGCATAGTTCCTCTCATGCTCCTTAATCTTTTTGGACTCATATCCAATGACATGTCCATTTTGCATGAGGACTTCCCCAAGTCCTTCCTTACATGCATCTGTACATACCACAAAACTTTCATTTGGGTCAACAATCTTTAACACATTCACACTAGTAAGTAATTCCTTCAACAGATTAAAATTCTTTTCACACTTGAGTGTCCATTCAAATTTAGTTCCCTTCTTTTACAAAGAAGTGATAAGATGAGAAATCTTAGAGAACCCTACTATGAATCTTCTGTAGTAGCTAGCTAATCCCATAAAAGATCTGACGTTTGAAACATTTTTGGGTGTTGGCCATCCTCTAATAGCTTCGATCTTCTCTGGATATACTGCTATGCCCTGCTCTGAAATAATGTGTCCCAAGTAATGGATCTTCTTTTGATAAAAAGAACACTTACTCAACTTGGCATACAATTGATGTTCTCTCAGTACTTGAAATACTAGTCTTAAGTGATGTTCATGCTCCTCTTCAAACTTAGAATATATAAGTATGTCATTCGGGAATACTATGACAAACTTGTCCAAATAATTTATGAATATGCCATTCATTAAGCACATGAATACAACTGGTGCATTGGTCAGTCCAAATGGAACCACTACAAATTCATAATGCCCATACATGGTCCTAAAGGATGTCTTATGAATGTCTTCTTCCTTGATTCTTACCTGATGGTATCCTACCCTCACGTCAATATTTGAAAACATATTTTCTCCTCTTAGCTGATAAAAGAGGTCATCAATTCGGGGCAGATGATACTTGTTCTTTATAGTGTACTTGTTCAGCTGTCGAAAGTCAATACAAAACCTCAAGGTTCCATCCTTCTTTTTGACAAAAAGTATTGGTGCTCCCCAAGGTGAAACACTTGGACGCATGTACCCTTTCTTCAAGAATTCCTCCAACTTCATTTGTAATTATTTTAAATTTGGTGTGCTCATTATGTAAGGTGTTTTGACCCCGGGGAAGCTCCTGGCACTAAATCAATTGAGAAATCTATCTCCCTTCTTGGTGGCAATCCGTGTATTTCTTGGAATACATCTTCAAATTCCTGTAGTACCAAGAAATATTCAAGGCTTGAACCCTTTGTATTATCTGTCTCTTCCACATGAGTTGCATACAATTGACATCCTTTCCTAAAACATCTTTTTAGCTATAAGGCTGAAATCTCCCTTATAGAGATGGGTCTCAGAACTCCTTTCATAGTGCTCTATTTTCTGTTTCCAACAAGACATGTAAATGTCTTGTTATGACAATATAGGACAACATGATGTTGGTCCAACCAATCCATCCCATTCAGAACATCATAAGACCCCAATGGTATGATATTTAGATCAATACTAGTATTCACGCCATTAAGACTTATGGAACACATTCTGACCATATCATGGATTCTCCTTTTGGTTCTAGTGGCTAACTGAACCAAACTTGCTTTTCCAAGTTTATTTTTCTCCAAATGTAATCCATCCACTATCTTAGGATCAATGTAACAATGACTTGCTCCTGAATCTATCAAAATAGCAACATGATGATTTATGATCTTACCTTCCACCTCGATCATATTGGATTGGTACTCTTCTTGTCGATCATATAAAGATGCATAGATTCTTCCCATATCTTCGATTGTTGTAGCCTATTGGATGTTGTGCACAATATTCACTCTGTCCTTTCTGTGTGGGCAATCCTTATACAGGTGATCTTCCTTGCATCCCCAACATTGGATTGGTGGTATTCCCCTTTTTCCCAAGGAATATTCCTTAGCATACTGATCATGATGATTTCAATTAGGCTCATTCCTATTGAAGGGAGGTTTGAATCCTTTCCTCCTCTGATCGGACTTCGCATTTTTCTTATCCTTCCAAGATTTTTGTAGGGATTCTCTTCCTTGGCATTTCTCATACAGGTATTTATCCTTCCTGATGGCCTTAGTCAAGGTATTGAGTTCATCATATTTGATCTTTCCCTTATAAAAGGGTGACAATCCACTTAGAAATCTCTGTATTTTCACTTTCTCATCACCAATGAACTTGACACATTTTAACGATCCCAAGAACTTATTCTTGTATTTTTCCATTGTCATGCTTCCCAACCTGAGTTCAAAGAACTCTTGCATTTTCTTGTCATAGAAATGCTTTGAGAGGTACTCCTTCTGGAAGTACTTCTTGAACTACTTCCAAGTGATCCTACTTTCATTGACATGTTCCACTTGCTTCAGTTGGTCCCACCACATTGCAGCTTTCCCGTGTAAATGGTAGGTGGAAATCCTGGCTTCTAGGTTTGATGAATAATTATGCAACTGAAAATATCTCTGGAGCCCAAGCAACCATGCTTCGACATCATCTTCCCTTTATCTTTCACCATTGAAGGAAGGTGGCTTGAGTTTCCTCAACTCTCCTTACAAACTATCTACCTCTTGTTTCCTCCTTTGTTTTCTGACAAGGGACACCTATGGACTACTTACGGGGTCATGTAATGCATCAAAGTTTCCTTCTAAGTAAGGAGGTGAGTGGTGTCCATGAGCTCTGCTGGCACTTCTAGAATAACCAGCTCTTCCACGATCATCCCTTCTTTCATGGAACTTGCCTTCTTCCTCTTGTCTTGATTTTGATCCCTTCTTCATTTGCCTCTGCAACTGATTTAAGATCTACAACACTCGAGCATTTATCTAACTTTTCTCTCTCATCAGTATCTCATTGTCTGCTTTGTAGCTTTGCACTTCCATCTTCAGGCTTCTTACCGTTTCTATTAATGTTTCCTTCTCTTCTTTTCCCTTGTGTCCATTGGACTCTGTCTCTGCATTACCAACTTTGGTATTCTGCCCTTCGGCCTTCTTATAATGATTGGAGGCTCCCTCTCCTTCTTCCATTTCCTCAATACACATCCTAAGATGATGTACTTAAGCCCCTTAATTTTGAAAAATGTGCAAGCGACCATTTTGTTAGAATTATGCATATGATAAACAAAACTTCCAAACCATGCTACAGGTATATTTTTTTTTTTTTGTTCATGGAGATCATATCCCTATTATCTGAAAATAACAGTGTCCTGTTATCCTTATCTGACACAGAATTTCACCCTGTTGTTGTGAGTGGGAAATCCCTCTACGGACTAGCACTTAGGGTTAGATTATGCATGCAGAAAGACCTAAAGATCTCTACTTTATACCATCGTCCCATACCTAATCCCCATTATTCTTAAGAAAATACATAGTTACGTGAGCATACCTTATTACGGGCATTTGATGTAGATCCCTCCCTATGCTTGATCATTTTTTGATTACAGATCTCCTCCCAACGCTGACCTACATTCAGATTAAAAAAACAACAAACTCTGCATGCATTTGATATATAGATTATTGGGTTAGAGATTTCAACAGACAAGTATACAATAAATCATAGAAACCTCATATGGTGGGATGGGAAAAGTATCTCTTTATTATTAACTTCAACAAATCAACTTACAATGATGAAGTTGACCACTGCTCCACGAACCTGGTCCTGGGATCCTCTTCAACCGTCCTCCAACTTCTTTACTTTATCTCTCTCTTTGCACAAGGAAGGCTAAAGGGTTGGGACAAAGGGAATATGCAATCGGGTATAGTTTCTTTACTATGATTCTCCTCTTCCAAATGGGACCCCTAACCCTTCTTTTATAGGCTAGAAGAAGCTAGGTATTTGGATGAACCCTCGGCCATGCATGGCTGAAATTTTTAGTTAACTCACCCAAAGTTGTGTGTTCCGTCGGCAACTTTCCTTTTTTCGTGCTTCTGTAGGTCCATGCGGGTTGTAGTGGGCCAACTAGTGTGGACATTGTATATCCATGCGGGTTGTAGTGGGTCAACTAGCGTGGACTTTTAAAAATGGATTTTTTTAGAAGAGTTGTTCAGTAGTGTCTTGGCAAAGAAGGGCTATGAGATGGTCCAATTCCAGGTAAGCATGTATTGTGCAAATTAGGGTTATAACACCTGTGCAGGTTCTTCCTTCAAACCACTTCCCAGGTGACCATGACTAGAAACCATGGATAAATCCTTCCTTATCACTTTCTGTCTCGAAGACAACCAATTCGGCCCTTAGCCCTCCTTCCCTTAGCTCTCAATCTGCATATAACCACGATGATGACTCCGTGCTTAGCTAAAAAAGTGTTTGTCCAGAGCTTCGTGACTTCAGAACTTTCATCTAGGACCAGATCAATGGTCCTCGTCCTCCTTCATGATCAACGATCGAGATCCACTTTGGGACTCCATGCTTCAGGAGTCTCAACTTTCCTCGCTTGCCTCCTCCCGGAATTCTTTTACCCAGAGTTCATGATCTGTCGACGGGTGTCCTCCCACAGATCAACGGCTGTGAATTGCTTCGGCTCTTAGGGCTTTAGAAGTTTCAAAATTTCCTCCTGCACTTTCTCCCGGAGTGCTTTCACCTGAAGTCGACGATTCTTCATTGTGTGTCTCTCATAGATAAATGGCTATGAATCGCTTCGACTCTTCGAGCTTTGAGAGTTTCAAACTCTACGCCTTCACTTTCTATCGGAGAACCAACCTCCGAACCACTGTGAGATCTACTACCACGTGTCTTCTAGGATCAATGGTCGATATGTACTCTAGCCTTCGAGAGTTTTTGACCCCAATGCAACCTATCACATCTTTCCCCTATGGCGTGCCCAGTCTCTGGACTGCACGATCTGTTGCCACGTGGAGAAATACTGGAAGCGGGCATGTGGCCCAATCAGGTGGGTGACATGTGTCATGTTTTAACTGACTTTTCAATACTCCAAATTCTCAAAACTTAATAAAACTTGGCACACATCCCATGTGTCCATGCCATCCCAGGTGACGTCCACAAGCCACGTCACTTCAGAATTTTGGGGTCCACATCACCTTCAGGTCTTCGGGTTTTAGAAATCTCATCTCTCAACCTTCGCTTTCCCTGGAAGCATGCAGATTTCTGCCGCGTGCCTTGCTTGATCAGATGACTGAGATTCACTTTGGATCTTCGGGGACCAGAAATCTCAATTCTCAACTTCTCCAATGGGATCTGATGGTTGTGATCTTAACACTTTCTTTATTTTCATCGGACGATCCCTGTTCACCTGTCCTTCGATCCAACGATCCCAAATCTCTCCTGATCCTACAGTGGCGATTTCTCCTGGATTCAAAGGGGGACGATCACAATCCTTCGAACCCCTTACCACGGGTCTCTGACGTTCTACCTCCTACGTAGATTCTGCAACACCATTCCTCCTGAGATATTCTACTTCACGGTCAAAATTTGACCTCGACCCCAAGACTCTGACCAACAGACCCGACCCATACCAGCCTGGTGTTTCAACCAACAACTCTGATACCAAACTGTAACATACCCAACCACCCATAGGCCAGAGCATGCTACCTTCAAGCCCACCCTTGGACTTCGTACTCTTACTGATACCTTCTTTAATTCATAATCACACATAAGATACAAGATTTAGCGAGATGCACAACAATATCCAACAAGCATGCATAATCTAAGATTAAATTAAACGATAATTAAAAATACACAACAGAATACATTCATACACAGATAATAATATCACAATAGAGAGAACGTATATTTATAAAATATGACACCAACTTGCTACAGAACAAGGACATTCCACCCAACCGCAGACACCACTCCTCCAAATCTCAACAATAGTGTCACCCTCGAGCTAGGGCTATGAATCCACAAGGACGGTTCTAGAGTGTAATTGGGTTCCCAAACTAGTCATCTCTCAAGCTCTCACAAGTTTCCCAACACCCACAACAATCTAAGTACCCAACTCTCTTCTACCCATCCTGTATCGCCCCAAGGGAATGAACTTCCACCCTTCTCTTCCACGCAGTCCCTTAGGTAGTCCTTCTCCTTTTTCCAGGGCCTCCATCATAGTTGGTCCAGAATCTCAATGCTGGAACTCTCAGGACTTGCAGTTGTGAGAAAAATAGGGCACAGGCCAATGCATCTCAGGCATGTAGGCCCCAGGTCATGGCTACATCACACCAGTGACCACTACAACCAACTATATCATGGATAAATATTCAAAAGTTCCTTTCACTTTGCCAAGCCAAGACACAGGTGAGGATGGTTCAATGAATGGGTAAGTGCGTACATGGGAGTGTGTGCATGGGAATATGTGCATGGGAGTGCGTGAGGGAAAAATGAGTGAATGTACAGGGAATTCGAGAACAAGCCATCAGTCGAACCCCCCCATCATAATAGAGGCACGTTTAAGTAACCTCGTGGGGAAATCAAGAACCTCCTAGCCTTCCCTAAGAATCTCATGTAACCTGTTGTTCCTAAGTCTGTACTAAGGCTTAAAGTACAGTGTCAAGGCATCCGAAAGTATACAAAAGGTTGATTTAGGATTATACTAACCTTCAGTATGGGAAACTAGATCAGATTTCTACGTTCTCGTCGTCTAGCTTCCAACTGCTCTTGAGCAGTTATGTCACGCTCAATGACTTCCCACGATTGTTCCAATTCGTCCCGGGTGTTTGCGGTTTTAAGGATTGTGTCTAAGAGATTTAAAGCGATATGTATTTGACTAGATAATCCGGGTTGAATATTGGGTTGAGTTGCTACAGGGACAGTCATTTAGGAGCAGTTCCAGTATGGAAATGGTTTTTTGGGAGATAATTTAGTTGTTGTATTAAATTGGACGAAAATAAAGAGGAATCTTTGCATAAAAAAAAGAGAAATAAAGATGCAAATTGAAGGCCCTTTCCTGTAACTGTGTTGTTTCAAATAAAATAACATGAGATGGGAGAAAACATTAAGCTGTAGATGACGCGAAGTTCCTGTCAGCGGAAAACTCACGTATATACAGGAGAAGTAATTGACATAAACATAATTGACTTAATGTGAATAA
>ML807328.1:340290-350925 GCA_009831015.1 Picea engelmannii
TGCCGAGAACCAAGACTAACCAGGGTTGGCCCTTTACCTTTAGTCTTCGACCAAGGTTTTCACGAAGGTTATCGTATTCTCGGCCATCGGGGCTGTAGGAATAAAAAGTTAGGTTCGACAAATGCCGAGGTGCGAAATCCGACTATGTCTAATCAAGGGTTAAAGGTTTTACCACGGTTCATGCTTCGGGTGAAAAATTGGAAAATGATTTCGCAAACTCGCAACTCGGGAATTCGAGATTGAAAATTTTAAAGTGTCCTAGACCCGATATCCCGAAACAAAATTAAAAGACCAAACTTACTTGTGAAGAACGGGTCTCTTTCGAGACGGAAAAGTGTATAGCTATTCAGGGGACCAGATTCGGAGAGTTTCATGATTTCGGAAACAGAAGAGAAACAACTTTAGATCTCAAGCATCAAAAATTGGAAACTGAGCGAGGTGAAATAACAAGGGTGGCTCCAATATAACCGATCCCCTCCCTTAGAGAAAAAGGGTAATTAAAAAAATAGGAATAAACACTTACCCCCTCGAGCCCCCTCTCTTATGGAATCATATCCCCCTATAACTCTAGTCTTTGTCTGTCTAGCAACCAACATTGTATTTATTATTAATAATGATCAAAACATTACATTTCTTGGGCATACTGGCCCTTTAAATAATTGTTTTGGAACTCAGGCCTCTTGGCATTGTAACCATACATTATTTAAAATGGGGGTTCAAAACATGGGGTGTTACAGGTGGCATCACAGATGTCCACATGGAAACTGATGTGTCAAGGATGACGTGGACATTCATTAAGACGAAATTGGGAAAAACTTGGACAGGGTATGAACGACCATGATTGACTCAATGTTAGTATTGGATTAGCCAATATCACTTTTATTGGTTTGATACATCGGCGTTAGAAATTCTAAATATTGCCGCTAAATTCTTTCCAATGTTCAACGATCGACACTAACGACCGATGAACATCGATGATCGATGAGTTTTCCTGGTTGTTGCAAATTTTGTACATGGAGATGGTCGATTCTCGATGGTACATCGATGATTAGAAAGAATCTCTATCAGAAGTTGGGAAAATCGGGTATTTAAAGGGTTTTTTTTATTTTTCTTTAGTTAGTTATTCCAACTAGGCTTGGAATACAACAAAACAAGCAAAAGTCATTCAAGAGTAATTCAGAAAAAAACAACTATGAACAAACATAATCAAAGTCCAAAAAAGAAAATGAAGTAAAGTGGTACCCCAAAATTCAGGAAATTTGAGGGTGTTTTGAGTGCTCAACAAATGGTGATTCATTAGGCGAAACTCGAATCTTTGTTCCCCATCTTAGTTGTAATAATACACAATTTCAAGAGTCATCCTTCAATTTAATATGATAACTCACAAATCATTTATAAATATGTATACATATGATCTCTGGAATATCTATGCTTGTCTTCCCATGGGGATTTATTTGGTTTCATGCCTCTTTTCCATTAAACCAATATTCCATGTTCTATCAGGCGAGAGCTAGGTTGGAAAGCATGATTGATAGGAGGACATTATATTTCCAATTTATTAGAAATCAATACCTCCTCATGGTGTCGCTCTGCTACCAACGAGCGTCCATAGCCCTCACAGAGTCACCCTGATATCACAGACCTTGCTTCGCTACTAGCGAGTGTCCATAGCCCCAACGAAGGTATTTGCATATTTTTCCAGAGAGGCTATTTTACCCCTAAATAAAAAAGTGGCGCTATCGGTAGCACATTTTTTTTTACGATGGTTAAATTTCAAACTCAAAAATTGACAATTGATGCCATTGTAATGTCATTATGGACAAAGGCTTTAAAATTTACCCTTGCATCAAAATGTGTTGCTACAAGTAGCATTGAGTTTTTTTTGGAGTTAAAATTATAATTTAATTGAAACTGTTCCCTTGATAATGGGCACCATCATCGATAAACAACTCAAAATCGACTCCTAAATCATTTCTTAGATTTTTGTTTTTTATTTTTTTATAATTTACATTAAAAAAAACAAATAAATTGAATATTTTGGTTGGTTGGGGAGCATTGCACACATGACTTCTATGGTGCACCCCTTTCTTTCTTTCTCACGATTCTATGGCCCTCGGAGGGGGGCCCGAGGCTCCCACCCCTCTTCCTATAGAGATCATGACTTTCAGGAAGCTAGTCACGGCTAGCTGCAAACGCCCAACAACAGATGCTTAGTAGAAATTTGTGAAAAATATTGATAATATCCCTACAATCTTCTTCCCTGTAGAAGAAACATGCCTATCTACATTGAACTTAGCTGAACGGGGGCTCATTGGAAAGTTCATTGGCCTATGGCCCTCTCCCAAAGTTGTAGACACGTGGGTGCAGAGAAACTAGAGTCCTCTAGTTAAGGAAGGTATCAAAATCCATCTTGTTGGAAGGGGCTTCTTTGCTTTCGTATTTGACAGTATAGAAGACAAAAACCTCATCTTTAGGAATGGACCATATTTTATGGGCCCCTAGGGCCTGTACCTAAATAAATGGTCTCCCAAATTCGATCTGATGCAAGATGTGCCATCGAGAGTCCCAACTTGGGTGCGTCTACCTCATTTACCTTTGCATTGTCGGAATCCAAAGTCATTAGAATCCATTGGAAACACCCTCGGAAAACATATCGATCGAGTAGAGAGAAAGGATCAGTATTCTTGTGCAAGAATATGCGTTGAATTTGACTTGGAAGTAGGGCTCCTGGAATCCATTCAACTAATGGTCACAGACTGGTCTCACATCCAAGAATTGGACTATGAACAACCTCCATTTAAATGCAGATATTGTCATGGATATAGACACTTTTTTTGTCATTGCAAAAAGAAGGCTGAGGAAGATATGGAGAACTCGAAAGGCGATCGATGGATACATGTTCAAAAAGCAACCCTACTAAAGAAAAACAACAGATCCAAAGGGAAAGGGTTGCCAATGGGGACTGACACTCCCTCCTCATGGAAGGTTCAAGGGGAAAGGAGTTCAACCCATTCAATACCAGAGGCTTCTAAAAACCCTTTCAAAATCCTCAACACTCCTTCAGAAACTCCAGAACCAACGAATGAGGAATCCGAGCAGTAGATACTTACTCCCACAGTGAAGAAAGACAATATAGAGGCATCCCAATCTGGTTCCCCATTATGAAATTCCTCCTCCCCCTCCTATGCAGAAATGACAAAAAAGAAACCATTGAAACCTGTGGATCCTCAGAAGAAGAGACTTTCGAGAGGCCCTCAATAACAGAAGGGAGGAAATCACGTAAGGAAGCTAGAGAAGAGGAAGCAGAGAGGCAAAAAATGAAAGGAATCCAATCCACTATTGAAATGTCCATCAGAATAAATAACAGAACAAGGCCCCCCAAGGGAGGTCCTACCCACTCCAATCCCAGTAAATAATGCACGTAGTCTCTTGGAATTGCAGAGGCTTGGGGAATCCATCAAAGGCCGAAGCAGTTAAAGATCTTTTGAAAATTGAATCTCTCGAGATCCTCATTCTCCAAGAGACTAAAATTGAAGGGGAAACCCTTCTAGAAATCAACAATCTAAAATGGAAGAAAAACACAGGGAAATCCATTAGGGGAAGGGGCTCCTCAGATGGTCTCACAACTCTGTGGGAGACGGATAAGTTTCATCTAGAAATCTCTTTTGAGACTCAACATTGGATTTTCACCGAACTTTGACATTCTTCAAGTAATCTTACCCTCTCACTCTTCAATCTTTATGTTCATGTCCTCTATTCTGAGAAGAAAGATTGTTTACAATATTTAGTAGACCTTTTAGAGATCTTGTCCCCAACGAAAATCATTCTAGTGGGAGATCTTAAATTAGTTTTCAAACCAAAAGAAAAGAGAGGTGGCAACAATGGAAGGGACCAAATTCTTCCCTTTATTGAGGAACTAGTCCATCATGGGATCTCCTTGACTTCAAGGCTTCGAAAGGACTCTACACCTAGAAAAATAATAGAGTTGGGGCTAATCATATCTCAGCTTGCCTAGATAGGTTCCTAGTCCAGAGCTCGTTCCTGCAGGAAAGGAGGTTAATCTCCACCAAGATTATTCCAAAATTAACTTTCGATCACAAACCCATTATCTTGCATTTGGAAGAGGAAGAAAACGTGGGCCCAATTCCATTCCACTTTAGCCCTCTTTGGATAGATAAGGAAGGGTTCTTGGAAATTGTCCTAATAGCCTGGTCCACTCCATTTTCAGGGTCTCCAAGCTTTGTGTGGGATAAAATATTAAAGGAAACAAAGCATGCTTTGAAAGCCTGGGTTAAACAACCCAATAATACCCCTTCTAGTCACAGACAAGAGACTGTTCAACAGTTATCAGATCTGCAAATGGAAATGGAGATCAAGGACATCACCAATTTAGAATTAGAGAAAGAAAAAGTTGCTCAAAGAAAATCCTTCCGTGCTTTCTGCCAAGAAGAAGAGTACTGGAGGATTAAGTCTCGTAGCTTGTGGATAAAATATGGAGACCGAAACACCTCTTTATTCCATCATCAATTTAGAGACCACCTTTCCCAAAACCACATTTCTGAAATTGCCTCTACAGATGGGTCGATTCACAAAGGTTTTGATCATCTTAAAGAAACAACAAAAACTCATTTTCAGAACCTTTACAATGAATATGGTCCTAGTTGTGAGGAGACCACCTCTGACTTCCTCTCACACATCCCCTCTCTTGTAAGAAAGGATGATAAATAATCCCTCATGAAGCCTTTTATTGAAGAAGAAATCTGCAATGTAATCTAGTCCATGGAGCCCGACAAAGCTCTAGGGCCAAATGGTTTCTCAATCCAATTTTATAGAGCATGCTGGGAAATAATCAAGACTGATTTGCTGAGAATGATTAAACATTTCCAAGAAAGAGCTAAAGTGGGAGGTAGAACTAACTCCACTTTTTTAGATTTAATTCCCAAAGAAGTGAATCTGGGTTCCTTCGAAATATTCAGGTGTATATCGCTCTGCAATGCTTCATACAAAATTTTGTCCAAGCTAATGGAAAACATAATTAAGCCTCTGTTAGGGAATCTCATTTCTCCCATGCAAGGTGTATTTTTCAAAGGGAGACATATTTTGGATAATGTAATTAAGGTGCAAGAAGCCATGCATTCCAGTCATCAACGGTAGGAGCAAGGGATGCTTATAAAGCTCAACATGGCAAATGCATTTGACCAGGTAAATCTCTCCTTCCTTTACAAAGTCCTTCTCTCTTTTCGTTTTTGTCCTGATTTTGTAAAATGTATTAAAGCTTGTATTGAAAATCCTTGGATAGCCCTATTAGTGAATGACCAACCGAATAATTATTTCCAAGCTTCGATGGGATTAAGGCAAGGATGGCCTCTTTTCCCTTTCTTGTACATCTTGATGGCAGATTCATTAAACATAAAATTGACCACTGAAAAAAAAATTGGTACTATCCCATGCATTAGGTTGATGAAGGGCCTTGATCCAATCAATCATGCCCTATTTGCAGACAATTCTCTTATGCTGGGTGGAGACTCCATAAAGATTGCAAAGATCTTCAACGAAATCCTTCAAATCTTTTGTAGTATCTCCATAGTGCTCATCAATAAAAGGAAAAGTGTAGTGTATGGGTGGAATGTAGACCAACAAACTATATTGCGAATTGCCCATTACATGGGGTTATCAGGCTATGATTCTTGGGAAAAAATAAAATACCTCAGGCTTCCCTTAACTCTAGGTTCCAATAAGTCTTCGCCATGGATTGAAGTAATAAGCAAAATCAAGTCCAAAATTGCAGCCCGGGGTGGTTAGTTGCTCACTAATGTTGGGAAACTCACCCTTATAAAATTGGTCCTTTCTTCCTTGCCAATCTACCAGACATCCTTCCTTTTGGATCCAAAGGCGATCATGACTCAGGTTACAAAACTGATCCAAGACTTTCTCTGGCAAGGAGGTAAAGGCAATCAAAAGAAATATCATTTAGTTAATTGGGAAACTGTCAAACGCCCAATTTCTGAAGGAGGATTATAGGTAAGAGATCCCGAGATAACAAACTTTTCTTTGGGTGGCAAAATCCTATGGAATCTCTACTCAAATCGTAGACACCCTATAAGAAAAATACTAAAGAAAAAATAACTCAAAGGGGCTTCCTTGAGAAACCTTCAGGAATAAAACACTCCCAAAAGAGCACTGATATGGAACCTCTGTCGACGTGGGATTGATTTCTTCCAAAATCACCTGTATCACATCCCTGGGAATGGGGGGAAAATGATGTTTTGGTAAGATAGTATGATGGGCCAGCCGCCCCTCGACAATTCTAAAGAATTAAAAGAGATCCGTGAGTGGCTTACTCAACACAGATTCACCAAATTAGCATATATCTCCTCTTGGGATGCTTCAGGGAGCTGACGGTCTTGGGTCTTCCTGGGAACTCCAAATCATATGCAAACTCAAAAAAGTCTTCTCTTAGCAGCGTTGAAGGGTTTATCACCTGTACATCTCCTTTTTTTGGACAAATGGGGTTGGGGCAAGTTTGGGTTTTACACCGCAACTCAAGGATTCACCTCCCTTCAATCCCCCCAAGCGTCGATTGATTCAACATCCCTCTAGAAGCAGGTCTGGGATCCTCTCAGACTTCCCAAAATAAACTTCTTCTGCTAGGTTTTAATGCATAGGAAAGTGTTGATAGGAGAAAACCTGGTAAAAAGAGGCATTATCAGACCTCATAGATGCTCCATGTGTTGTAACACTCTTGAAATGATGGATCATCTGTTTGTGGACTGTCCATTCACCCAAGAAGTATGGAATATCTCCCTTCAAGGTCTCAATGTCACATTTCCAACACAGACTATAGTGGTTACCTTATTCTCCTCCTAGAAGGTGTGATATCCTCATGCGGTCCAAAGAAATTCAATTTGGAAAAGAATTTGGCAGGCCATCCCCAAATACATATGCTGGAAATTATGGCTATCTGGAAATGACCAGATCTTCAACAACACTCTGCCCTCCCCCCCAATGGTGGCCGCCAAAGAAAAAACTCTCCTCCTTGAAACAGTGTCTAATCACTCCTTCAAGAATGAAAATACTCTCATCCCTGAAGAAAAGAAATGGATAGGAACCTTTACATTTTGGGACAGAAAACAATCCATTGTTCGTCCCTCCATCACTCTAGGATGGCGATTGCAAGACACAAATGCATTTTTTCAAGCATGGTGGAGGAAGTAAGGCAAAGCTTCGATATTTTTTTACGGTGCCTCCAAAGGAAACCCATGGAACTCAGGAGCAGGCAGAGTGATTTACTCCTTAGATGGATCTCAAAAAGATAGCTTCAGTTGGGGATTAGGTCAAAGAACTAATAATCAGGCTAAAATTCTAGGGCTACTAAAAGATTGTCAGATAGCACATGAAAATGGAAATTAAGAAATACAAGTTTTTGGAGACTCTAAAATTCTGATAAAGATTTTAAACTCGAATGACCACTTCAGAGATATGGCGCTTAACAAGAATTTGCAAAGGCTGCGGTACGTGTTGCAAGATTTATTCTCCTCACTCTTTTTCCACATCCTGCGCGAATCGAACAAGGAAGCAGCCGCAAAGGAAAACATGGGTTGTTTATTGCCTCTAGGAGAAATCAACAAAACCAACGAAACACCCTTGTGGATCCCCATCCTGTAGGACTGGATTTTCCTCATCTCATAGCTTTGTAAGAAAGGGACATGTTGTATTTTGGAATAGCGAGATGTTGTTTCCTTGTAATGATGGTTGATTTGGCCTTGGCCCAACCAAGACTTAAATAAAAAATAAAATATAACCATTTTAGTTTAAAAATAAAATAAAAATGGAAACAAATACTTTACAAATTAATTTTTTAAATAATTAAAAAAAAACCATCCATTTTAAAAACAAAAAACTCTAACTTGAATTTATTCTTTTAAAGAAAAAGTAAAAACTAAGAAAAATAATACAACTAAACTAAGAAAAATAATACAACTGAAATTTAAAAATAAAAATAAAAATCAAATTTATATATATAAATAAATAAAAGAAAAACTTAAACTAAAAAGGAAAAAAATTAAAAATTAAAAATATATATGTAAACTAAGAAAAAATACGGAGAAAAATAAAAAAGGTAAAAATCAAATTTATGAGAAAAAGGTTTCATTTTTAATTTTTAACTTTTTTTTTTTTTTTAACAAAAGGTTTCATTTTTTTATAATTTTAATTCTATTTTGATTTATGTTTTAGATTTTAATTTTTTAGTTTAAAATGATTTTAATTTTTGTTTTTAATATTTTTTTTAAATTTCCCCTGGATGGGGTGCCACGTCGCAAACTAAAGCCACACGGGACAACGCTGGGATGCAACATTAATACATCCATCGGCGACCATCCCCTCAACCATTAACCAAGTATGAATCCATGCAGACAAATCCAGGGGATGATCCCCTTCGTGCAAGTGATCGGTACAATGCACCAGCGCACTCGACAGCAAGCCTTAATGGCCATGGCGGTCGCGGTTTCCCTCCTCCTTATCACCTGCCTTGATAGAATTGAGCGACATTCTCCCATCGCAGCACCGAGTGCAGAGTTAATTTTACCAGAGCAGCAATTTGGGGACCCTTTGAAGCTCTGGAGCAGAGCCTTCCACCCGCAAGGAACCCTGGTCATCTCCAGGGTCCCCACCATGCCCAGAGCACGAGGTAAGACGCGCAGGGGTGCCGCTTGGTACACAGCCGAATCTCGCTGCCAAAGACAGAAGAAATTTGAGCAGGCGTTAGCCATGGCATCCTTCTGAAGGTGTAAGAAACCACGAATGCCTCCAATGGAGTACGTGGAAGAGATTACCTTGGAAGACGCCATGCAAAGCTATCCCAAGCTCCCTCTGTTCACAGTCCCAGACAATTGGAATCCACCCATGGATTTTGGCACAGATGACAAGCTTCCGCCCTCGGGCAAACTGCTTGGTTCCAGTGCCAATAGCCCAGCGGAGAATTTTCCCACCTGTTATGTAGAAGAAGAGACTCTGTCCCGCACACAGGGAAGCAGAGACTCACCCCCCGGTGCACCTATGGAGGCGGTGACCCAGTTTTCCAACCGACCGGCACATGCAAGTGAGGGAGCAACAGGGCCCATTCCCCCAGCCTCTGTCGACAGCCACTAGCAGGACCAACACCCCTTCACCAACTCGAGGTACCTCGCTCTCATCTTCTATATGAGGAGTCTGTTGGACGACCAAGTCTTTCACATTGCCCGAATCGATCAACGACTCGACATGTTGTTCGCGACACATTCCAGAACTCTTCCTAAACAACAATGCCCAACGTGTGTGCAAGCTTACGCGTTTCCAGTAGGATGGCGAAAGCACGGGGACGAGGATGATCTCACCGGATAAGAGGTTCAATGATGTTCTTGGTTAGAAATTTTCTTCTGTTTTCGAACCAGGATTTTGCCCAGTTAGATCTTAGTTATTTTGCAACTAGTTTTTGGCATACAGTTTAAACTTAATGGTTGGCAGTCCTGGTTTCCTTCGGGCAGGATGGTACTCTGATAGTTTTGTTTACTGGGAAACAAATGGCACAGGATGCCCAGCTGTCTCGGTTTCTTGTTTAGGCGGGATAGTTGGCATCACAAATAGTCATTGTAACTTGATAATGATAATATAACAGGTCCTATCCTTTTATATATATATATTTTAAATTTTAATTATTTAGTTTTGATTTGTTTTAATTTTTGCTTTTAATTATAATTAAATTGGTTTTAATTTTGATTTTTAAATTGTTTTTAATTTTAGTTAAGTTTGTTTTGATTTTAGTTATAAATAGCTTTTTAAATATATGTGTTTTTTTTTTTTAGTTTTTAAAGTTTTAACTTAGGTATTTTTAATATTTTTTGAAATTCTTTTTTTTATATAATTTTTTAGTATTTATTTAGGTTTTTTTTTTTATTATTCGTTTCTACAAGAAATTTTAATTTTTTGTTTTTAATTTTTTAGCTTTTTTTTTTCTTTTTTCTTTTTTCTTTTTCCACATTTTTTTAATTTGGGTTTTGAATATATTTTTTAAATGTGTTTTTTTCTTCATTTAAAAAAATTGTGAAGATTTTTTCCTTTCTATTTATTTATTTTTTAATGTAAATTTAAAAAAAAATAGTTAGTAAATAATTTTTCAAGTGACAATTTAGGATCCAATTTTGGGTTTTTTAATTGCATAGAGATCTATTGTTAAGGCCCCAGTTTCAATTAGGTCATAATGAGCTATAATTTTAACGCTTAGAAAAAAAAAAACATTTTTCTTTAGGTAACATCATTTTTTATTTAGGTGTTGATTTTAAGGTTTTTCTGAGCAACTATTTGAGTTTTTAAGGCCACTTGAAAAATGTTGTAATTTTAACCCACGCTAAAAAAAATAGTGCTACTAGTAGCACCACTTTTTGATTTGAGGGTTGATTTTCATGTTTTTTATGCAAAAATATGGGTTTTAAGGGCTAGAGTTCTCGGAAATTCTAGGTCGAGCCGGATGCAGCGAGAAGGAATCAACGCGGCTAGGGTCTAAACCCTAGCCGCCTCCATTCGTTTTGATTGCAGGGGCGCGCGACTGTAGCAGCGAACAGGGATGAACAACGTCCCTCTCGCCTGAACTAGCACGAG
>ML807328.1:386571-406671 GCA_009831015.1 Picea engelmannii
TATACCAATGAATTATATATATAAGATCAAGGAGTTATACAATAAATGTTACAACACTTTTATAGGGAAGAAATGTATTGTTGTATTATATTAAATGGAAAGCGGAGAATACAACCCATGCCTTGATGTTGCAAGGTCCCCTTTCAATGGATCTTTGTTTCAACACACACACCTTTGCTCCAATGCCTTGGATGAAGAAGATCCATAATCTGACTTGGAGAACTAAAGTAAAGCTCTCAACCATAATCTGTAGTAGAACTCTCCATGCAAATCTTAGCCTATTCAACCTTAGACTTTTCCATAAGAGATCCTTCTTTATATAGGATGAAAGAGGGATGGATGAGGAGATTAGGATGATCCCACTAAATCAGAGAAGCGAGTAAGATCCAAACCGATAGGAGGCCACCTCATATTTTAGAAGATTCCCTTCTAGAACATTCATGAATTTTGATTTTTCCTTTGCTTGAGCATCATTTCACCCCATGCACAAGCATCCTACGATGACATCGCAATCCATTTTTAGTGCAGCATGTGACGATAATGCATCATCGCAACTCATGTATATAGCAGTGTGCGACGACCTTCCTTGTTATGGTTTTTGAAAGAGGAAAAGCAAACAATTTTTCTCATGGAGAAAGTCTATTTTAATATTTTCAGGGAACATGAACACATGTTGTCAGTTTACCACTGAGGTGACCAAAATAATATGTAACAGCTACTGGTCAGGAAATATCCATGCTATAAACTCCAAGGATTCTTAGTTTTGATAGTTCTTTCATAACTACCATCAATCACATGCCCATAGGCATCCATTACAATCTGGAATGATCAGTAATTCCTCAAAGCCATCTAGGAATGGCTCTCTACCCAATACCATGTGGTGCTACAAATGGATCTATACCTAATACCCATGGCCACATATACACAATATCCCTGCGTTGAATACATAATACCACATAACTATGTAATGCATTCCACCATGATGGGTTGGAAGGTCTATCCAACATGTCAACACATCATTCAGACTCTTCCCAATACTTCCCAACTATTTGGATACCCTCCTCTTCAACCCATACACAACACGAGGAAACATAATTCCTAAGTGCTTTTCAGTGTCGGCAAAGAGGTTGCAGTCCAAACATCGACTATACAGGGAGATCATTGAGCACTCACACAGTGTTATATCCCTTCCATATCCAACCATATCATGGTCTCACACATGAACATCCATGTGGGTATTCATTATTGTAGCAAGAGTATGTCTCCTGACTTGACCTTGTTATGATCCCATAACCAATCATAACACAATATGCAACTAACATTTTATCTAAATGAATTCTAGCATCATCAACATTTACATGCTCTAGGCCTTCGACCATTACATATCAATTTAAATCTTGGAAAATTAACTAAGGGAATTATTACTTCAATTCCCTTCAACATTGGAAGCAATCAAATGCATACCTACATAGTTGTTATCAACCTACTTGATGCTACCTGAAGAAACCCTAAAGCATTGGACATAACCCTAAAAGACAAGTCAACTAAAGAAAATAATTAATATTGAGGTTTTAGCCACCAGAAAGAGAAGTCGGTCCAGAAAACTAAGGAAGAGCAGTATAAATATAGGATTCCAGAGCTCATTTGGATACACATAGCTCACAACTGCAAAAATTTAGTAAGTGTGCAATTTTGGAGAGTAGTTGTAGCAACAACTACTGCAACTAGTATTTTCAATTTTAGGCTTGGACTTTATCTTGGTTATGGTTTGGAATTTCTTCTTGGTACGATAGCTCTAGAGAGTCGTACTCTACCTTGATTGGCTTTTGGATCTAGGGTTTGCTTGGATAGAGAGTCGTACTCTACCAAGAATCACAAGACTACCAACTTGGTTTGAACCCACTAAGAAGCAATCAAGAAGAAGAAATGGAAGTTATGATAAATAACAGTGTATGTAATAAAATGTGAAAAAGACTTATGAATGGAAGCATTTCAAGATTCAAAGTTTCTTCCAAAAGGAGGGAGAAGACTATGACAACAACTTGTTCCAATAAACTAGATATACCTCTTGTAGTATCCATGGATTGGAATTTACATGTAAAAGATTGTTCTTCCCAATAAAGCAAGTGAGAAAGAAGTTTATACGAGAAAGAGACCCATGTATGTAGATATAAGAAGACCTTGTATGGATTCAAACAAATTGATGTAGAGTATCTCATATACAGTAGAAGCGCGGTGAAAACTTTCTATGACAGAGATAATGTATTAGAATAGTTACTCAGAAGTCTAGGATGATGGATTGCTAATCCATGGAAAACTCTCATGATGACAAAAGAGGTGATACTTAGATATTTTTCATTTTGAGCCTTTCCACGATGTCATGAGCTAGCAGGAAACATAAGTGTTGAATTCGACCATGATATATTGTAATGATCAAAACTATATGAAGCCTTCAGAGAAAACCAGTGTTCCATGACAGACCGAAGTACATTGATATCAAGCATTATATTCTCTGCGATGAAGTCCAGAAAAGAGAAGTGGTTCTCCAAGACAAATTCATTATTGAAAAAGGAAGAGATTACTCCCAGGTTGGGAGGGAGAACTGATATGTTATTGATTTATGGACAGTCATTTTTCAGTTTGAAAAATGGTCCAGGATTAGCATTTCATTTCCATTTCAGAAAGTGGTTTAAAATTTCTGATGGACACACATTTTCTAGTTCGGAAAATGGTCCAGTTAGGACAGTCATTTTCGTAATGAAAATGGTCTGATAGATGGTTGATGTACCATAGACAACAATTCCCCTTGTGGCTAGTGTGGGGGAATGGTCTAGGACAATAATTCTTCTTGGCAGTCACTCTGAGTAGTGGTCAAGTAAAATGGTTCGCCTTGTCGGTAAGTCATTCTTTCGAAGTTCACAGTTGTGAGCAGTTTCAAAGAATGGTATGTTTTAGAGGCTGGTGCAGGACAGTCATTTCCATCAGGAAATGGTCAGAACAGTCATTCCCTAGGGAAAACTCATTATATCCATGTTGCACTATGATTAGTGCCGGAGGAATGGCCCAGTTAGGTGAATGGTCCAGATTCAACAATGAGGGACATGCATTCCCTAAGGAAAAATAATTCTCTCCAGGTTTCACTATGATTAGTGCCAGAGGAATGGCCCAGTTAGGTGGATGGTCCAGGATCATAAATCAGGGACAATTATTCTTCTATGCTTTAGAATAATAGTCTAGATAGCCCATGGATGATGTTTTACCTCCTGAGGGAAAATGCTCTTCCAGATCTCACAGATGTGAGTGGAAGAATGACCTGGATGACTCAGTTTGTATCATGATATTGTTATGCAGGTTGATATCAGATGATATGATTACTGTGGAGACTGTATGTCTCTGAAAAATAGTTGTATGCCACTATGGTGGAAGTGTTCCACTGGTTGTGACTATGTGTCACTGGTTAAATAGTCGTGTGCTACTTGGTGTGCTTGTGTACCACTGGATAGTAGTTGTGTACTACTATGGATAGATACGATTGTGTTCTATTGAATGCCATTATTTTGATTTTCATGAAGACTATCGGTAGTGTTGGAAATTATTACCAACTAGATGGATAGTCAATGTGCTTGTGGACAGATAGTCTCCAGGTGGAAAATGCTTGAGGAAAATTATCCTTCTAGGGACGTATGTCCGTATTAGAAGAATAGTCCTTATAGCCCAAGGCGTGGCTTCCAACATATGTTGGAACAATTATTCTTCTAGGACATATGTCTGGATTAGAAGAATAGTTATTGTATCACTCTATGGAGTGAATTACTTATTCAACATCATGTTTGATTAATCAGATGGAGTATGGATTCGAGAGATGATGCAGTTGATGCTATCATATGATATTGATAGTGATGATGGTGCTTGTGATTTAATCATGAGATAGCTTGTGTGGCTATGATGATGTTATCGGTCGAATGGTATCTTTGTGCTCAAGACCATTTATTTCAATACCTCCCTAGCTAGGAGGGAGTGTTGATATTACAGTAGCTGCAGGAGGTATTAAACCTCCATGTGTAACCCTGACAAGAATAGAATATTCTAGGAAGCAAGAAGAAACCCTAAAGCATTGGACATAACCCTAGAAGACAAGTCGACTAAAGAAAATAATTAATATTGAGTTTTTAGCCCCCAGAAAGAGAAGTCGGCCCAGACAACTAAGGAAGAGCAGTATAAATATAGGATTCCAAAGCTCATTTGGATACACACAACTCACAACTGCATAAATTTAGTAAGTGCACAAGTTTGGAGAGTAGTTGCAGCTGCAACTACTGAAACTAGTATTTGCGGTTTTAGGCTTGGACTTTCTCTTGGTTATGGTTTGGAATTTCTGCTTGGTACGCTAGCTCTGGATAGTGTTATGCTACCTTGATTGGATTTTGGATCTAGGGTTTTCTTCTAGAATTATTCTCTCTATCAAGGTTAAGGTGCTCGGGGGTGGCTTCGGCCTATGGTTGGGTGACAATATTGTTATATTTTCTCTGGTTAAACAAGCACACCTATTATTTCTAACACCTTCCACCCTCATGGGTATTCACATAGATGGAAGTCATAAGCAACAACAACATCCACACCTTTAACCATGCTATATCACTTTTCCTGAATACATAATCTATCATTAATCATACTCAATTTCCTAACATCATGATTGCATAATAACATACTATTCTAAGTCCACAAGCATGTCATATTCATATCCAAGAATGTACATATGCATTAATGCACATCCATATTCACCAAGCATTCATTGTTAGCATGCCTACTAATGCATCTAATTTCATTATATGCATCATGCACTCTAGTGCATTTATGTTTCAATATTTATTTATTTTGTAGCTGGTTTTCCTTGAATTTATTCATATCCTTGTTTCCTTGTGTGCTCTCATTCTACTCACCTGCACTATTGTTTCTTGGTCTGAACACTTTCCAACAAAGGTCCATTTGGCCACTATGCAATCCAACCAATGTGTTTTATTTACATCAACCTCTCGTAGGAAGTCATATCCAAAATTTATCTTTATAAAACATTCCAACACCTTGGAATGAGGTAGCTCAGAACATTCCATCACTCTACTACCACAACATTCTTGAATCAAATACTATTACTCCTAGTTGTCCATTAGCTTAATTCATTTAACATTTCCCAGTGAAACCATACCTTTCTTACTTAATACCATCCCAAATAGAAGTCTATTTTCATTCAGTGGCACTTTTCAAGTGAAAGAGAACATTATTCTATCTCCAATTTCTTTTCATTGGTATCATGCTTCCACTGTGAACTATATATCAGAAGTGGCTTTCTTGCTCTAAGTAATTTTAGACAAGGAAACAAATTTATAGATGGAAAATTCTTCTCAAGCACTCATGTTCTTGGCACATAGAGGTGATTCAGACATCACCTCTTAAGCTCATTGTTCTCTTTCATATCAAGCTTTTCATCTATCTACACATCTCTACCTTCAAGGATGTGGAGTCTTACTTCTCCTTTCTATGCCCATTAATAAGATTATTTACCTACTAGCTTCATGTCTTATGTGAGGATTATTGTTTGTGTACTTGCAAATCATTCAGATTTTGTAGTTGTTGACTAATACTCTTTTTCCACTCTTCTTGAGTTATTTATCCACTTTCCATTACTTGCCTTGTAGCTCTTTATTTCCTCAACCAACTTCTACAATATTTGTCATGTTTCCATGAATCTAATATCTGATCATAGTCTTGAATTGATCTGATTATACCTTTATTTCTGCAAAATGTAAAGGACATCATTTTTGTTAGAATTATACATATTATAAAAAGAATTGTCAATTAAGGCTACATGTCCTTTTTCTTCTCAACTCATGAAGAATTATATCATAATTCTCCACATTCTAATAATTCCAATTTATTCTCCTCTGAATCATATTTCCAACGACTATACTCATGCCCTGATCCGATCTCTGAGCGGAAAGTTATGGCTTCCTAAAAAAAACCATTTTCATCTCATTTGTGCATATTCTCCACTGGTGTAATTTTATTGAAATGCCAACTTCAATCAACTGCAGAAGAAAATATGTCAGGAACTAAAGAAAATTTTATATGAGGCATAGTTTAAAATAATGATAGATAATTCATAACAACTCTCATATTTTCAATCTGATGCTCCAGTGAAAAATTGGAACAATTTGGAAATGACCATTTTCCTCTTTTTCACCTCTTTTTTTGGACTTTGAATGTTTTGCAAAATTGGCTCTCAATCTATGCACTTCTGAAAAAAATTCACTGAAGTAAAATAATTCACTAAACCAAAGTTGTTCATCTTGATGAGTATATAAAATGTCGAAAAAATAAAAAATTTCATTTTCGTGATCTGGGGTCACTTTTCCTCCAAAAATCTAAAAAATCCCAACAAAGTGGCCCAAAATAGTGGATTTTGGCCTATTTCAGCATCCTCATTCCAATCCCCTTAGGATTTATTCAATTCCTTCGTGGGTTATTTATGTGTCTTCTTTCTAGACACTCTCAATGAATTTCATCTTAATCTGGACCCATGCCAATGATTTGGACCTAGATCTTTAAAAACCATTATTTCGCAATTTCTGACAAATCGAAATAAAAATGGACAATGACCCTCTCTGACACTTTTGTAGAGATAATATATGCAAAAAAAACCCATGATTTTCATTCAAATGTAACTTAATCTGCTCTAGTTTTTCCTATGTGGAAATCTACATCGTTGATCTCAATTGGGAAGAGATCTGGACCATCCATCGGAGGTGCCCATTCAGAGTGTTGGAGAATTCAGCTCAAATGGGGCTCTGAAAAGAGGGTATCGAAGAATATTCCCTTTTCGATGCTGGTAGATCCTATCATTCGTATTTTCGAATATTTGGGAAGTCTCACTACTCCGAAAAAGAGGGTTATCGAAGAATATTCCCTTCTTGATAGCGTTGGAACTTATCATTCAGAGTTCAGAAGATTAGGGAAGTTTCAGTGCTTCGAAAAGAGGATATCAAAGAATATTCCCTTCTATATATGGTCGGAATTTTTTATTCGTAGTTTAGAATATTGGGTATGTTTCACTGCTCCGAAAAGAGGGTATCAAAGAATATTCTCTTCTCAATACCGTCGAAACTTTTCATTCGGATTTCAAACGATTGGGGAAGTTTCATTGCTCCTAAAATAGGGTATATAAGAATATTCCCTTCTCGATACCATCAAAACTTTTTATGTGAAGTTCAGAATATTGGGGAAGTTTCACTTCTCCGAAAAGAGGGTATCGAAGAATATTCCCTTCTCGATATTGTCAGAACTTTTCTAAACGAGATCTTTCGAAAACACTTTTCTGAAATAACATCTCCACAAGATCTAATAGATGAGAATGACCCCGACTAATCTGACAATTCTTGTTATTTTGGTCTCATGTCATCATATTCCTCCCTTTGGACTCAACCTCATGCTCGACTCCAAGTCTTTTCCGATACTTCCTTCTCGAAGGCCCTTCGAGAATTATTTACTCTGATCCTCTATGACTCAATCTCAACCGTTGGTTCTCCAGGTTGAATTAATTTGGGTCGTCGATCCGCAAAACTTCACATCTTCCATGAACACACAGGAATATGAACTCTAAGTCCAAATTCAAATATAAAACTGCAGGTCGATGCCATAAATCACTTCTTTGACTACTCTGAACATTGAAACTCGAAATTTTCTCATAATTTGGGGGTTTCACTTTTGTTCTTCTTTGTTTCCCCCAAAATTCGTAACAAACAAATCTGCAACAATAAATTTGAAAAATTCGCAAAAGTTCTGGCCCATACCAATTCAGTGTTGAAATAGAAGCTTTAATACCACTCTATAACATACCCATCCCCACCCACAGGCTAGCCACACTACCTCAAAAACTCACTTCGAAACCGATTTCAAACTCTGATAATAATTAATTCAAAATTAAGCATGAAAGACTCATGTGCATTAATCAATATCCATGCTGCACAATAAAAGAAATAAACAACGTGCCATGCAGAATAAATAACCAACAAGCATGCACATAGAAATACATCTCAAAGATAATTAAATACACAGTGGAATACACATTATACAGAAAACACAGAGAGCACTTATCTTTCCAAGCAAACATTCACCAATTGGTTGAAGACCAAGGACATTCCTCCCAACCATAGATATTTTTGTTCTAATTCTCAATAGAAGGTCACCCCCAACCCAGGGCTATGAATCCACAAGGATGGGTCCTAGAAAAAATCTAAAACACACAGCAATTGGCTAATTTTCTCTCATGTTTTCCCAGCCACACAACAATCTTAATTTCTATCTCTCTTTCCCCTTTAGCCTGCACAACCCAAATAAATGAACCCCTTTCTCTTCCATGCAGTCCCTCATGCTTTTCCATTTGTCTCCAGGGATCTAGTGCTACTAGTAAGGAAATATCCATCATGGAAACTCCAAGGATTCTCAGATGTGACAGTTCTTTCACAACTACCATCAATATCATTCCCATAGGCATCCATTCCAACCTATAATGATTAGTAATTCCTCATATCCATATAACAATGACTCTCTACCTCCAGCCATTTGTTTCCATGCTCAACCGAGAGCACACAAATTAGCAAGAGTGAAAAAGAGGAATTCTCAAAATGAAATGATTAACCAAGAAAAACCCCCAAACATCCCACAAAAAGGGTTTATATAATTACAAGAACCTAGATCCACATGGCCTTCCCCAAGATGTTCATGTAACCATTTTTCTCAATTAAAACCAAAAGGGGTAAATAAAATATAATAAAAACACTTAGCCCCTTTAGCCACCTCTCTTGTGGAATCATATCCCCCTATCTATTGTCCTTGTTCATATTGCAACCAACAATGTATTGTATTAATATATATAGATGTATTACATTTTTAGGCACTTCATCCCCTTTCCAACTTTACTGGCTCACCATCCTAATGTCACATTTACATAATAAGGGTTTAAACTGGGATGTTATAGAAAAGGTTTTCAAGATTGACCACTCCCCTAGGTATCGTTTGCAGCTTAGGTTTGGTAATGTTGTTGTATTTGTTTCTGTTATGTTCATTGTTTTCTGGTTCAACAAACATTTCCTAAAATACTTCATCATCAATAGCCAAGTCATTGAAATTTTCTTCGATAGTTAAGAAGGATATAATCTTCTCATATCCCTCAAATACCATCCAATTGGTAATGTTGTCGGAGACAAATGGATTGTACAATAACTCTTGGAAAACCTAGAGGCCTCATAATATTTAAGGGGAGACAGCCTCGAGGATGTTGTAGACAAAGAATCAACAAGTACGTTCTTAGATCGAGGGATAGTTGTGATGTTGAATGCTTCAAAATTCTCTATAAATATTTGTAATTGTTGTTGGTAGTTTCTTAAGTGAGATGAAATACAATGTATGTTGTTTTTTACCTACCTCGCAATGATTTCAGAGTCTCTGAAGACGACTAATTCTTTAATATTTGGGTCAATGGATTTCTTGAGTCATTGGACCAAAGCCTCGTATTCAGCAGTGTTATTTGTACATTCAAACTCTAGCCTACATGATAGGAAGATATGTTTTCCAATTGGGTTAATCAAAATACATCCAACACCCACTCCCTCTTTAGACTTGGATCCATCAAGAAATGGAGTCCAAATTTCAGAGGGAAAATTGGGCACCCTTTTATTGGGGTCTATGCTTGGGGCTTCAATTGTTTTTTCTAAGAGATTAATTATGAAACTCTAGTCAGAATTGATACACTCTTAATTTATTTCTAAGTTTTATTGTAGTAGAAGCTCTTATTTCTATGAAAACAATACTTCAGATATACAAGGTGAGAAATTCCCGAAATATGAATCACATGAATAGTTTCCTAACACAGGGAATTACGTTGAAAAAGGTTTGTTTGGGGCTTCTATATCAGTGACAGTGTGTTTCATATATTTCTCTCTATCAATTATGATCATGTTGGGATGCCCCTTCAATGGTAACCATAAGTGAGACTAATCAGTGTTGAAATATCCATGCAATTTTTTAGACCATTCTCGACTTAACAACATCCAATAAGCTTATGGGATATCTACAACGATTATATCAATAACTTGGTGAAATTTTGGGTTGGAAACAATGTGGATCATAACATCCTTTAATTCATCGATGACTTTAACTTCGATTATGTCCAACTGTATAATGTGTGTGTCACTCTTAGCAGGGTTTTTGTTCATCTTTTTACATGCAGAGTAGGGCATGACATTTAAACATGTCCCAGAATCTACTAGATAGTTATGTAAATTTCTGTTGAAATTTTCAAAAGATGACAAAAAAGGAGGTACAAATTGTTTATATTTTTTGTTTGTGGATGTTCAATTTGCATTTGATTTTATGATTTCCCTGGGGGTTACTTTACTTGTGTTTGGATTGGGATTTATCATGGGTCTATCCCCTTCTTTCAGGGATTGCAGAAAAAGGTCTTTCTATTGGGAAATCCTACACAAGTCCATCACATAAATGTTTTCCTTCATTTTTTTCAAATCTTCTACCACATTATATTCCAATTTTGATAATTATTGTGTTTGAAATTTAGGGTCAGAGCTAAGTATAGGAGTTGTTTTGGTCACAGGATATGAGATGTCATGTTTTTTTAGAGACTGAGCTATGGTAAGGTGATTTTTTGCAACATGCCCTTTGCTCCTGGTTTGAAAAACTAATGTCTTACTAGGAAACTCCTCTTCCTAAGTGATTTCATCAAAAGGCATCATGTGATTAATATCCCACAATACCATAATTGTTTATTTGGGTGGCTCACTAGCCTCATCTTCTGTAGTATTATATGTTTGGTCACCAGGTTGTTCCATTAAGGCACACATGTCTAAGAAGCGATTGGCCATTAAATTCATGGTGTTTAGCCATTGGGGGAAATCCTTTTCATAATGATGTTCCTAATGGTAAGTGAAAAAGGAATCAGAGGCTACATCCCCTAAGTCAATACTCAGATTAGTTGGGGGAGGTTTTATGGCCTTGTAAGGTGGAAGTCTCTTAAAAAAGGGCCTATAAGGCCTTTGAGTAGAGGTTCATTCGCCCGTGTTCCTTTTTATTTCCATAATATCATTGGATAACTTCATGATAATCCTTTACAGGCTTTCCATATTAGCATTATCTTACATTTCCATATTAGGTTAAAGTACCAAGTTGAGGTTGACCTTATTACCAATATGAATTTTTTTATCTGGTCTTCTGGGGATCTGGAGGTTTCAAGGTCAAACTTGGGAAGCAGTTTCTTTGGATGCCTAGGAAAGTTATGTAACTGGCTTGGTATAGCCAAGGCATCCATAACCAACCAAGGTTGGTTATTCCCAAGTTGGTTGTCACCTCCTTGGTTATCTTCATTGTTATCCCCCATGTAGTTTGATCTGTAGTGAGAGCCTTACGAATTGGATTATTCTTCCTTAGACTCAGAATCTTCTGGTTCAGAATAAGTACTTGTTGGTGGGGTGACATCAACTGTATTAGGGATTAAACTGAGATGTCGTTAATTTTTTTCAGGAAGAAATCCATTATATCCTCAACTATGCGAACAAAAGTGTGGTATGGGGTATATACAACAGGTCTTACCATTTTTTCTATGAGGAAGGAATGGGGCTAATGGTAGTGCTATGATCTGTCGAGCGTATTCCCTAGAGATCCTTCTAAATGTGTCAACCTCTTTGTGGGGGATGGCGTAGGGTATCTCAAGGTGATGGTCAATGTCACCCTTCGTGTGAGGAAATTCAATGGCAATGGGAGTGTTCTCTATATGTGGTTCGTCTTGATGACTTGTCATGCATCAACCCTCCTTCTAGCACCAATTCTATTGAGGAGGTTAAATTCCCTCTTCTCAATAGTAGGAATCACACTCAAAGACGAGGCCCAATTAGACTCTTCTTCGTTTGGGGTAGTGTGATTCTTTGGATTCATGATCCAAAAAAAATTCAATGGGATTCAATGATTATATGTTTGTTTCTGAAAGTTCGTGTTAGCACTAATATTGGTCTTAGCACATGTCGATCATCCAACATCTCCAAGGGTCGGTTTCAAAAGGAAGATTTATCATTTCTTATCTTCATTTTCATTTGCAATTGTTCGTTGCAAACTTGATTGTGCATTGCAAAATTGATTGCATGTTGCAAACTTAACTGTGCACTTCAAACTTAACTTGATTGTGCATTGTGAACTGGTAGTTTTGGGATAGTTTGTAGCGAATTAGTACACAGAATAATCATATTTTCATCATAACTTTTAAATTTCGATCTGGGTTGTTCTAAATTTTTTTTTGGAGATGAATCATTATATTATTGGCTTGCTGACCAAAACTCAGCCTAACCCAGTTCGTTGTTTGGGAGAAAATTTGAAATCATCACCTACATGAAAGTTTGCAGTGAATCATGAAATTGTGCTACAAACTCTAACTGTCTGATAAATCTGAGATGTAGGAGGGATTCCACCTGTCTAAGGAGGTTCAAATGGGTTATCATAGATCAATTAGACACCAAGGGACACTTGTACCTAAGATTCATCTCCACTAAATCTCTATGCAATGAGCTAGTTGCAGTTGCATTTATTCTAAAAGACAATTCCCAGGAATCAAGGAATTAGTTGGATTTTTTGTTTGCCACATATCTCTGAGGCATAGAATCTAATGCATGGAGTAGGTTGTGACCTCCTAGAGATATTCTTGATGTAATTTTTTATTTAATGAGTGAGAGGACTCCAAAAAGAAAGGCTTGAGCTTCAGAGAGCTGGAGAGGGAGTTTAGTTGTGTATGTTGATTTGTAAGCCTATTGGGCATATCAGAATGTAACATTTATGCCATTAGATATTCATGAGAGTTGTTACTATCAAATTGTGTTTTATCTATTTTCCATTTTATATTTTCATCTTGCTTGAATGAATTTAAGACATTGAGGATCAATGGATGTTCATGGGTAGGGGATTCATGAGCTGCAAAGGATTTGCAATGATTGCCTTCTTTTGTGATTTATGTTCAAGTATTAATTTTATTCATTTTGCAAAGAGGATCATTTCTTGATGAATATTTATGCTTATTTTTATCTACTTCATTATTTTGTTCATCATTATATATCCCTTTTGTCTAGTAGGAAACTTAATTTCCTTTGATTTGCAGAATGTTATGACTCCATGCCCAATGGAATGTCTCTGCAAACAGACTGTTTCTCTCTTTCTTGTTCTTTCTTGCGAATCCACCAACCATAAAATTTATTTAATTATTTAAATTATGATGGGTATTAGGCTTGTTATTAAAACAGTATAAGAACAACTTCTAGTGCTAACATTTTTGGCATCGTTGTTGGGGAAGAAGTTGAAGATTTTCCTTGGGAGAATGAGAAGATTAGATCCAATATTTGATGGTGAACAAAGGTTTTTGAGACAGTACATACTGCATCATTCACTTGGTGACTCCATGAAGGAAACATCTAGTGGAGACTCCACAATTTCATAATGTCAAAGGCATTTGTTGTTGTTTTGGCTCGGAGATTTGCACCTCTTAAATTTTCTGTAGTTCTTGGTTTCCCACATCCAGTTCCTCATATATCAAAATGGGGAGATTTTATACCTATATTCAGAGAAAGGAAGGAGGATAATCCTACACAACACCTCATTATGTTTCATCAATGTATGGATCAGTTAGATATGCATCATGAGGATGTGCTTATGAAAATGTTCATGTATTCACTAGAAGGAGATGCTCGGGAATGGTATAGATCTCTTCCTCCCTCAAGTATTTCATCACTACAAGAGTTTCATACCGTGTTTCATCATCATTTCAAAAGATTTTATCCAGCTGATTTTATTTTTGAAAACTGGTGTAAAGGATTTGAATTCTACCTCCAGCATTCATTTAGTAATTCTTCTGGTTATAAGGATGAAGAAGAAAAAACTATTGAGAATGTAGATGAGGAATCATCCCTGTGTAAAACATTCTCTAGTTATTTAGTTTCAAAAGAAGAGTCTATTGATTGTTTTAATGATAAGGATGTTGGTGATAGCAACATTGTAGACACATTTGTCCTTGACCTGAATGTCTCTAGAAGTTTTAAGGTTGCTCCAAATTTTCATTAATATCAAGTTTTTTTATTTTAAGTATTTAGATGCCAAAGAACTAATGTAGACATCAACATATGATAACTATGAAAATGATGCTTCTCATGAAGAAATAACTGAAGAAAAAGATTTTCCTTGGGTCTTTCAAGAGGTTTCCTATGATGTGTTTTCACCTGTGATTGAATAGAAGGATGATAAATAGGTACCTGAGATTATGTGTGTTCAAAGTTTACTTGTTTATGATAAATTTGAAAATATACTATATCCTGTAAAAGATCATGAAGACAAGCTTCATTTTCAACCTTCACTTGAAATAGTTGACAACGGTGGAAATATATTGCAACAGAATTTTGTTTTTCAGAATAGGAGAGATCATAATGTTATTCACATAGCATATTCAATACAGTGCCAGCCCTGTCCTTTGGATCAGCCCAAAAAAAATTGTCATAAGTTTCATGATCCAATAGTCGATTGGATGGAGTCTTTGTTTTCAAAATCTTCACACACTGACATTTTGGGTGTGCTGTTTCTTTGTTGTTGTGAGTATGAATTGTCTAAGAATTTTTTGTTGCATACATTAATTTTTTTTTATGTTTTTTTTTCCAGACAATTGCAAGCATAAATCCATGCAAAGAAATCAGTTGTTTAATTGGCTATTTTGGAAATTTGTATATACATGAGCAAAGTGGTTTTCCAATTGGTTAGTATAGGAATTGTAAATAAATTAGCTTGATGTTTCAAGCATTTCCTTTAGTTTACACAGTGTGGTCAGATTGCAGTTTGAGGTTTGTTTTCAGTGTGTGAATGTTTTAATTTTCAATAAAGAGTAGAAGTATACTTCGGGCAGGAACAATTCACAGTTTGTAACTCAGGTCGACTGGAGCGCATGATGGACAACTACAAGTTTCATATTTTCAAAATGGATAAGGCACTGGAACTACAGGTTCTTGGAATCTCGTAGGGAGTATGTCATTCCCCAATAGGAACCAATGTTATCACCAATATTGTTTTTAATGCCTTCCCATCATACAACATCTCCAAGGGTCAGTTTCAAAAGGAATCTTTATCATTTCTTATCTTCAATTCCATTTGCAACTGTGTGTTGCAAACTTGACAGTGTGCTACAAAATTGAATATGCGTTGTGAACTTGACTGTGCACTGTGAACTTGATTGTGCGCTACAAACTTGATTGTGTGTTGCAAACTTGATTGTGTGTTGCGAACTGGTAGTTTTGGGACAGTTTGTAGCGAATTAGTACACAACAAAATCGTATTTTCATCATAACTTTTAAATTCCAATATCGGTTCTTCTAAAATGTTTTGTGGAGATGAATCATTATATTATTGACCTGATGACCAAAATTCAGCCTGACCTAGTTCGTCGTTTGGGGGAAAAGCTGAAATCATCACCTACAAGAAAGTTTGTAGTGAATCCTGAAATTGTGTTGCAAACTCTAACAGTCTGATAAATCTGAGTTGTAGGAGGGTTTCCACCTGTATGAGGAGGTTCGAATGGGTTATCATATATCAATTAGACACCAAGGTACACTTGTACCTAAGATTCATGTCCACCAAATCTCCATGCAATGAGTTGGCTGCAGTTGCATTTATTCTAAAAGACAGTTCCCAGGAATCAAGGAATTAGTTGGATTTTTTGTTTGCCACATATTTCTAAGGCATATAATATAACGTATGGAGTAGGTTGTGACCTCCTAGAGATATTCGTGATGTAATTTTCCATTTAATGAGTGAGAGGACTCCAAAAAGAAATGTGTGAGCTTGAGAAAGATGGAGGGGCAGTTTAGTTGTGTATGTTTATTTTTAAGACTACTAGGCATATCATAATGTAACATTTCTGCCATTAGAGATTCATGAGAGTTATAACTATTAGATTTTGTTTTCTCTATTTTCCATTTTACATTTTCATATTGCTTGAATGAATTTAAGACATTGAGTATCAGTGGTTGTTCATGGGTAGAAGATTCATGAGCTGCAAAGGATTTGCAGTGATTTCCTTCTTTCATGATTTATGTTCAAGTATTATTTTTATTCGTTTTGCAAAGAGGATCATTGCTTGATGAATATTTATACTTAGTGTTATCTACTTCATTCTTTTGTTCATCATTATATAGCCCTTTTGTCTAGTAGGCAGCTTGATTGCCTTTGACTTGCAGAATGTTATGACTCCATGCCCAATGGAATGTCTCTACAGACAGTTTGTTGTTGTCTTTCTTGTTCTTTCTTGTTAATCCACCAACCATAAAATTTATTTATTTATTCAAATTATGATGGGTATTAGGCTTGTTCTTAAAGAAATCTAAGAACAACTTCTAGTGCTAATAGTTCCCTTCAAACTATCTACATGTTTTGTGTTTATTTCTTTTATGTTTTAATGGATGAAAATAAAACTAATTTAAAGACATAATTCGCTTTTAAAGAAATCTGGGCCCAAGATAACATTTCACCAACGGCATGTAAACAATACCTACAGCTAAAAAATTCTAACAATAATGTTATCATTCATCGACTATGAAATATTATTTAAGAAACAAAAAGAAATGACATGCATGCAAGATACATAAGGAGAATATTAGCAAGAAATAATTCTATGTTGTTCTTATACATGACAAATACAACACATCGTTTTTCACCAACTTTCATTAAGATATCAATTAATTACTCAAGAAAACTAAAAATAATAATGATCTTACTAAATGCATGTAGTAGCTAAACAAATGTAGAAACAATCCACAAATCTGGTCACACCCATAAGTTTGGAAAAACATTATCTCTTGCTCTCATGGAGCTTCTTAATTAACTGTAGCGAGAAATAGTAATTCACACCAATTACCAAAATTCATGAAAAAAACATCGAACTTTGTTATATTGTCAATCTTCCTATTTATCAAAATGGAATTGTCTAAAAACAGTTTTGAATCTAGTTCAAGTAAAGAGAACAAATAGTGATGTGGACTAATCCACGTATCTTTTGCAAGTCATCTCATGTTCACTAGGTGATTATTATAGTGGGTGCACTTTTTCTTACTCATACCATTTGGAAAAAATATCTTTGCACGTGTGTACAAAGGGGAATTGGTGTGTTTACGCCCAAAAAGCGCAATGTGGAATCCCTGCCTGCAAATGGGTTGCAATTCTTTATTACTTATATATATATAATAATATACTAGATAAGTGGGACCCCGTTATGTGAATAACGATGAAAGACACTTCATTTTTTTTTATTTGCGCTCCTGACTACCTTGCAAAGATGATTCTACAGTTTGAAACTCAAAACCGCTTTCCAAGTGAAACCGACAAATGATGGGTTTGTTGGCAATTTAATTTGAAAAAGAAATGAAAAGGGAAAAATGTGTGTTTTAATAAGTGTCTTGGTTTATTTTTGTTTGAATTGTTGATTCAAACTCCAAGAATGAGCCACATATAGTTATGGTGTATTGCACTTATGGTATATTGGTTATTATCATAGAAAATTGATCAGTTTTATAAGGTGGAAATCCTTCACTAGCAAGGAATGTGGGACATGACATGTTTTGATGCTAAGTGTTGAGTATACATATAAAACTTATGAGCTTAATTTAGGGAGGAAAATTCGATTTTTGGATTAAAATGTTATGTGGCAAATATAGTGGACTATGGGTTGAAAGTATTGGGTGCGCTCGTACTTGGCTATAGATGATGGAATTAAGGTGGGAAACGACATGAAATTACTGCACATCACTCTAAACCTACCTCGAGGTTTCTACCCTCACTTTGTTTGCGCTTTTGTTGGTTTCTTTGGCTAGTTCTGCCTCCATTTTGCTCGGCCTTGGAAAGAATAGTGGTGCTTGTTGGTTTTTTGGCATTCTCCTTACAGGTATGTTGGCTCTTACATCTCCATTCATGAACTGTAGCTCCACTCCGAATAAAATCATGATGTTGTCTCTTAGATTTGCTTACAAACTGTGTTTTCTTTCCAAATTTTATAATGGATGTATGTGGTGTTGGCAAATGTTACCAAGTAGCGTATGCTTTTCATTGATGGCAAGTACAACAGTGGAGATGGCAGGATAATTGATGGCAAGTACAACAGTGGAGATGGCAGGATAAGAAGGATAAAAATCCCTTGGGGATTCAGACGTGAAAGCTCAGGAGGAACAACGTTGAGGAAAACGCACGCAGCAAGAGTTTACAGAGAAGAAGGAAGACAGAGATCCAGTGACCGTTGGATCCCATTCAAATTTCCCGAAAGGCCGACAACCGTCATATCTGCAGAAGTTGCGAGGGAGATAAGTCATCGGAGATTCGGGGATCGAGACTTTGAAATGTCCAATTCACTTGACATCGAAAACCCCGAAATCGCGATATGCAATTTTGCGATTTGATCGCAGACATTAAATCAAGCAGAGATCGGGACCATCCACTTGTAGACATGAGGTTTCATCGGAGTTTCGGGGATCGGGATTTCAATATGCAAAGAACACAATGCAATGAAAACCTCGATTTCGCGATATGCGAAATCCCGACTGAATCTGAACCATCAGATCAACATGTGATCTAGACCGTCGATCTAATTCACGACAGTAGTCCACGTCAGCTAGGGACATGTGGTACAACCAGGTAATGACAGGTGGCAGGTAGATTCAACACTTCAGGCACAGGTAAGTCACGAATCAGAGTGACACGTGGCAGTATTTAACACGTGTCAAATCACGTGTGATGTCAGCAGAGTATCGGGGATCGAAACTTTGAAGTGACAAAGTCACTTGACCTCATGAGTGTCGATTTCGCGATATGCGAAATCGCGATACAATCTGAGCCGTCAGATCAGGCTATGATCTAGACCGTTGATTTTAGACCATGTCGGAGTTTCGCAAATCGGGATATGGTAAGGATTGCAACATGAATTGTGAAATCGCGATATGCGATATCACAACACAATCATAGCCGTTGAGTCAAGATTGCACCTGGATCGTTGATTTGACCGATATATGGATTTTTGTGTATCGGGATTTATAAGTGAAAAGAACAGTCAACATGAAGAACGTCGAAACCCCAATAGAGAGACATAAGGTTGTGGTCACGGAGTGAAGGTCACGTTGACCGGGAGCTAAGCTCAGGAGGGCTAGCGTATGAAAGGAGCGCATCACGAATCGAGAAATCGCGAATCCCATGGACATAAACATTATGTCATCGAAAGTGCCAAAATCGCGATATATGAAATCCTGATTTGATCTGAATCGTTGGATCAAGAAATGATCGGAGGGCTACTGAGGCACGACATAGTGAGACTGCCAGAAACCATTGATGACGTCTGCCAGAGAAGTCGAAGAAGACCGCTGTGTAATCACCAGAGAAGTTGAAGAGTCATGATGATGATCAGATAGAGCACTCAAGAGGTGGAGGATAAGGACGTAGAGTCTGCATGCAGAGGCATGGAAAACATTGCATGCACAAGGTGCACAGACGCTATAAATACACGGTACAGAGAAGAGATGAGGGCGTTGTTGCTGTTGGATTTTGCGGTTACTATTGAAGGTTGTTGTGGTGATTCATGTGTGAAGAAGAATCAAAGTGCAGCAGCTGAATGATCTGAGTAGAAAGGCAATAAGGTGGGCAGAGCAACGAAGTGGAGCAGAACAGTGATAAGTCAGGTACGACATCATTGAACATCATATCACTGTAATAAATTCAGTAGCAAAGAGTTATATTTCAGGGTGGTTGGGAGGTGCTAGGGAGGACTGTTGTCCTCAGAGGTTCAGGTGGGTTCTTGAACACAGGGAGTTGGTGCTTCCTTCTAGTGGGTGCTAGAGAAAATAGAGGGTTGGAGCTCTCAGCAAGTTGCAGCTTGCAAAACTGAGGTTGTAGCCTCATTATGGGTCGGTGCTCATATGTATGATACTGTAAAGATTGTAACCATTACTTATCATATAAAAGAAAAGAGGTTTTTATCCTGCATGG
>ML807328.1:411602-441114 GCA_009831015.1 Picea engelmannii
CATCGGAGATTCGGGGATCGGGACTTTGAAATGTCCAATTCACTTGACATCGAAAACCCCGAAATCGCGATATGCGATTTTGCGATTTGATCGCAGCCGTTAAATCAAGCAGAGATCGGGACCATCCACTTGTAGACAGGAGGTTTCATCGGAGTTTTGGGGATCAGGATTTCAATATGCAAAGAACACAATGCAACGAAAACCCCAATTTCGCGATATGAGAAATCCCGACTGAATCTGAACCGTCAGATCAACATGTGATCTAGACCGTCGATCTAATTCACGACAGCAGTCCACGTCAGCTAGGGACACGTGGCACAACCAGGTAATGACAGGTGGCAGGCAGATTCAACACTTCAGGCACAGGTAAGTCACGAATCAGAGTGACACGTGGCAGTATTTAACACGTGTCAAATCATGTGTGACGTCAGCAGAGTATCGGGGATCGGAACTTTGAAGTGACAAAGTCACTTGACCTCATGAGTGTCGATTTCGCGATATGCGAAATCGTGATACAATCTGAGCCGTCAGATCAGGCTATGATATAGACCGTTTATTTTAGACCATGTCGGAGTTTCACGAATCGGGATATGGTAAGGATTGCAACATGAATTGTGAAATCGCGATATGTGATATCACGACACAATCATAGCCGTTGAGTCAAGATTGCACCTGGATCGTTGATTTGACCGATATATGGATTTTTGTGTATCGGGATTTATAAGTGAAAAGAACAGTGAACATGAAGAGCGTTGAAACCCAAATAGAGAGACATAAGGTTGTGGTCACGGAGTGAAGGTCACGTTGACCGGGAGCTAAGCTCAGGAGGGCTAGCGTATGAAAGGAGCGCATCGCAAATCGGGAAATTGTGAATCCCGTGGACATAAACATTATGTCATCGAAAGTGTCGAAATCGCGATATATGAAATCCCGATTTGATCTGAACCGTTGGATCAAGAAATGATCGGAGGGCTACTGAGGCACGACACAGTGAGACTGCCAGAAACCATTGATGACATCTGCCAGAGAAGTCGAAGAAGACCGTTGTGTAATCACCAGAGAAGTTGAAGAGTCATGATGATGATCAGATAGAGCACTCAAGAGGTGGAGGATAAGGATGTAGAGTCTGCATGCAGAGGTATGGCAAACATTGCATGCACAAGGTGCACAGACGCTATAAATACACGGTACAGAGAAGAGATGAGGGCATTGTTGCTGTTGGATTTTGCGGTTACTATTGAAGGTTGTTGTGGTGATTCATGTGTGAAGAAGAATCAGAGTGCAACAGTTGAATGATCTGAGTAGAAAGGAAATAAGGTGGACAGAGCAACGAAGTGGAGCAGAAGAGTGATAAGTCAGGTACACCATCATTGAACATCATATCACTGTAATAAATTCAGTAGCAAAGAGTTATATTTCAGGGTGGTTGGGAGGTGCTAGGGAGGACTGTTGTCCTCAGAGGTTCAGGTGGGTGCTTGAACACAGGGAGTTGGTGCTTCCTTCTAGTGGGTGCTAGAGAAAACAGAGGGTTGGAGCTCTCAGCAAGTTGCAGCTTGCAAAACTGAGGTTGTAGCCTCATTATGGGTCGGTGCTCATATGTATGATACTGTAAAGATTGTAACCATTACTTATCATATAAAAGAAAAGAGGTTTTTATCCTGCATGGGTTTCCTCGGGAAATATTTGTCTCTGTGTTTCTCATATATGTGAATGATGTTGAAAGTGTCATTGTTTATTTCCCTGCATTATTGTGATTTTCATTCAGTGTCTCTACAAAGAGTTTAAAAAGAACCATAATTGTTTAAGCACGGAAACAACTGATTCACCCCCCCCCTCTCAGTTGTTCAACATGTGGTTATCACGGATGTGAAAATTGCATTTATATGGAGGTTCATCCTTGTAAGTATTTAAATGTTTCAAGCTGAGAATAGTGTTCAAAAGTCCTTTTTGTTTGGATTATGTGATTGTGTTGCACCCATAATGAATTTTTCTTATGTTGCTATGTCTGTCAGAAAATAATTATAGCAAGTATTTTTTGGTTTCACTCATCTCTAGTAATTGAAATTCAAGGGTTTTTCTCTAAGACACAAAAGAACAATTTTTTTTTTCTTGCATAACGACATACTCTTTACCCAGTCTTTGGAAGACTTGCAATTCATTCAAATTATATTTCAGCTATTGTGAATATATAGGCGTATTTTCATTGCGGCCACCATATGAGGTTTGTGGAAAGTATGTTGTGGAAATAAATGGTTAAATGGTTTTTTTATGCAAAATCTCTTATGAATGTTTCACCTTTTTGTTCCCAAACCTCGGTTTTTTTATCTATTGTATGGGGATAAGTATATTCAACTCTCGTCTTGATGTATGTTATAGTGATTAACTCAGCAGTGGAAAATATGGGTTATATGCGTGAATTATTGGCTCGTTTTTTACTTTTCCATGGGGGTTTGGTCGATTTTGAAGTTATATGATTTTAAAATAAAACGATGAGCACCAGTTTCATATGGGGTTTCAAACTCGGTCTTTTTATACAACAAGTATTGAGGTTGTGATGCAAGCATTGTATACTAAAAGGTCGATGGATTTATGTTGTGTTCTCAACTTCCCATGTGCGCTTGATGTAGTCTGGTTTTAATTGTTTCAATGACTCTATTAACAGTCTCTTATAAAATCTCTGCTAATAAAAGAAAAGGAAGGGGAAATTGAAGTTGTAAAGTTTGACAGTCTCGAAACTTTCTTGGGGTTTATATTGGGTACTATAAAAATTGTTGTGTCTTGGATTTGAATTATTAATAAAGAAAAGTTTTGCCAATTGATGGTGATGATGATTTTCAATAGATAATATTGCATATAATGGAACAATAATCATCTTTTTCCCTTTCATTTTCTCACTTTTTTCTCATTATATGCCCCTCATCTTCCCAAATACATTTAAAACATCCCATGTTCTATTATTATGAATTTCATTTTGTTTTTAAAGAAAGGATTAATAACAAAAGAAAAGGCTAGTTGATGATTGGTGTTGGAAGTTTGGATATGGATACATTTTTTGTTACTTTTGCATTTTCTTGAAAAATATTCATTGGTCGCTTCCCATCCATGCTACCATTTTTTTTCTCACTATAAGCCCCTCATCTTCCCAATATCCCTACCACTCCCAGTTCAAATGGCGATTGATTGTTGAGTTTTAAGGTATTGATGGATAGATCGCATGTGCTTTTGTGGTGAATGATAGATCCAACCTTTTGATTTTATTTAGGTAGAGTATTGATGTATGGATTGTTAATATTTTTTCATAACATGACTGGAATATTTCTTCAGGATGAGTTTCTTTAGAAGGGGTAGTAATGGTAGAGGTGTTAATAGAGGCAGAGGAAATAATTGGCAGCGAGGCCATAGAAGGCCACAGTTTTCGATACATTTTGACGATGATCCATAGGAGTTAAATCATATTTTTAAAGATGGGTTATTCAACCTATTTGGCCATGGGATTCTCCAACCCCAACCTAAAAGGCCTCCTTTCCAACCACATCCAAACTTTTTCGGTATCTGTGTTCCCCCTCACATTTCTATGCAGCCAGAACCACCTGACAATGATGGTTGAAAAGATATTGTTCATCATCCTGTAGCTCATCACCATGGTTGTCCCGCTATGTCATTGTCATTACCTCCTCCTCCATCGCCACTCATTCCAAATGTCCATGCTAATCACATTGTTTCTCCTATCAAGTCCTCACATGCAAGAAAAGGCTCAAGACCACCAAGACTGAACCAGAGATTGATAAAGGGAAAAAAATTGTGAATTCCCCTAATTCTTCTGAAAATTCTTTTAAATAAATATCCTTCCATCTTCATGTCAAAGAAAATTTCTCCCATGTCATCAGTGAGATCCATCCTCAAGGTTCCAATTGTTAGAATATAATGTATGTTCTTGTTTAACTGTAGACAATATCACTATTGTCACCCAATCATAGGCCGAAGCCACCCCCGAGCACCTTAACCTTGACAGAGAATCATTATGGAAGAAAACCCTAGGCTAGATAGACAAACAAGATAGTGCACCTCTCTCCAAGGATAGCACGCCAAGAAAGAATAATAAAGACTGATCAGAAAGTCCAAACCCAGAGAAGACCGAGACTATAGACCGTCGATAGCAGCTTCTCCAGAACTTGCGCACAAAACTGTCCAACTGCAGTGCACACAAGTGTGCTACTACAGTTCTGAGAATGCCTTCCAGAATGAAGACTGGCCTCCTATATTTATACTAAAAATGGAAAAATGCCTGGGTCAACTTCTCATTCTGGGTGCCTATTTACTTAGTATATAATATTTCCTTTAGCCGACTTCTTCTCTTGGAGGCTAATAACCTAATACAAATTATCCTCTTGAGTCAACTTGTCTTCTAGGGTTATTAGCCAACTAATTAGGGTTTCTTCTTGCTTCCCAGAATATTCTATTCTCGTCAAGTTTACACGTGGAGGTAAATACCTCCCACAACTACCATAATATTAACACTCCCTCGTAGCTAGGGAGGTATTGAAAGTAATGGTCTTGAGCACAAACATACCATTCACCTGGTAGCATCAACATAGTCATATATAATATCTCATGACTATATCATGAGCACCATCGTCACTATCAGTATCATCAACTGCATCATCTCTCGAAACCATACTCCATCTGAGTAATCAGACATGATGATAAATAAGTCACTCACTCCACAGAGTGACACAAGAGCCATTCTTCTAATTCATACATATGTCCTAGAAGAATAAATGTCCTCGACCATTTTCCATCTGTGGAATCTTCTATCCATTGATCATCCATCTGGATGATAATCATTTCCAACACTACTGATAGTCTTCAAGGTAATCAAAACAATGTCATTCAATAGAACACAATTGTGTTTATCCATAGTAGTACACAACTACAATCCAATGGTACACTACCACACCAAGTAGCACACAGATACTTGATCAGTGAAAGATAGTCACAATCAATGGAATACATCCACCACAGTAGTATACATCCACCACAGTAGTATACATCTACTTTCCAGAGATATACAATCTCCATAACAATCATATCATCAACCTGCATAGAAAACATTGTTATGATATAAATTGAATCATATGGGCCATTCTTCCACTCACATCCATGAGATATGGAAGAGCATCTGCCTTAAGAAGGTAAAACATCAATGATGATCTATATGGACTATTCTTCTCAAGCAAGGAAGAATATCTATCCCAATTTCTGAGCCTGGACCATTCCCTATTTGAGCCATTTCTCCGATACTAAACAAAATGCAACCTGGAGAGAATGAGTCTTCCCTAGGGAATGCTTGTCCCTGATTGTTGAACTTGGACCATTCACCTATCTGGGCCATTCCTCCGGCACTAAAAAAAGTGCAGCCTGGAGAGAATGAATCTTCCCTAGGGAATGACTGTCCTGCGCCAACCTAAAAAATGGACCATTCTTCGAAACTTCTCACAATTGTGAGCTTCGAAAGAATGATTGTCTGGTGAGGCAGACAATTCTTCTTGACCACTACTAAGAGTGACCATCAAGAAGAGAGACTATCCTAGACCATTCCCTATGTTAACCACAAGGGGAATCACTGTCTATGGTACATCAAAAATCCATCACACCATTTTCATTACGAAAATGACCATTCGATCTGGACCATTTTTTGAACTAGAAAATTCCTGTCCGCCAGAAATCTCAAACCACTTTCCGAACTGGAAAGGAACTGCTCATCCTGGACCATTTTTCAAACTTGAAAAAATGACTATCCATAAATCAATAGCACATCAGTGCTCCCTCCCAACTTGGCAGTCATCTCTTCCTTTTTCAATAAGGAAGTCGTCTCCACGAGCTCCATCTTGAGTACGCAAACTCTTTCATCTTGGACAGAGGTTTTACAAAAAGTGTCTGCTTATTTTCTCATCTGTGGAGATATATATTGGAGAACCTCTTTCTCTTTTCTGGGCTTCATCATGGAGAGTGTAATCCTTGATCTCAATGTACTTTGGTCTTTCTAGAACACTAGTTTTCTCTGAAGGCTTCATATAGCTCTGATCAATATAGTATATCATTGTTGAATTCATATTTTGTTTCCTACTAGCTCATAACATCATGGCAAGGCTCAAACTCGAACATATCTATGTGGCACTTCTTCTGTCATCATGAGAGTTTTTCATGGATTAGCAATCCATCATCCTGGATTTCTAAGTAACCATTCTGATACAATATCTTTGTTATAGAAATCTTTTCAACATGCTTCTGTTGTGTATTGAAGGCTCTGCACCAAGTTGTTTGAATCCATACAAGATCTTCTTTTATCTGTATACAAGGGTCTCTTTTTGGTATACCTCAAAGTCTTTAAGGTTGCTCTACATGTAAAATCCAACCCATGTATATTGCAGACGATATACTGGCTCTGTAGAGGTATGTTTAGTTTACAAGCAATCATCATAGTCTTCTCCCTCCATCTGGGAGAACCTCTGGTTCTAGATCTCGCAATTCTTTCATTCATAAGTATTCCATACATTGTTCTTCATCACAACTTTTAGTTCCTCTGCTTGATTTATTTTAGTGAGTTCATATCAGGCTGGTAATCTTGTGATTCTTGATATAATGACTGGTTGTTCTGACTTTTCTTTCTTTCTTGGAATCTTCATGTTCTTCCTCGTGTTTCTCTTTAGCTCTTAGGTCCATGGATTTTTCTATATATTCCATGCTCTGAAGATTCCAACTTCTTCCTTTCATCATAGGATCATGGATGTGAATGGAAAACCAGGGATACTTTAAGGCTTCTTTTCAAAGAAGGCTTCTTCTAAAGTCAAACTGAACACGTACTACTTTTCATGGCTGCTACCATGGATATATACTTCATCATCTTTAATGGATCATAGGATTATCTCCCTCATAATACTTGCTTCATGTATGAATGCATGCTCTTCTTTCGGAATATATAATCGGCTCCCTCCATCTAACAGAGTCCACACTTCCATCTGTATCCTTATTTCCTTCTGCAAAGTGTCACAAACCTTTTTCCAATTTCCTCTTGATTGTTGACTTCTTTATGTCTTTACTTCATATAGGCTTCTTCAAGATTGATTCTGATTTGGGAGAGGTCACGAGTTCGAAACCTGTGTCCCTTGGGGCTGCGAAGCTTTATCACTCCCATATCAGCCACTATGTGGGGAAGTATCGGGGTGAGTTTCCAGCGTGGAACTTCCACCGTGGAAAAAAAAAAAAAAAAAAGATTGATTCTGATTTCGGCTTATCTTGCAGTTGTTACTTATGTAATAGCTTCCACATGAATTGTTACCAGGGGTTGTTGATGTAGTTCATCCTTTCATGTGGATTTCCTAACTTGTAGTCATTGTGATAACAATCCTTATCTTGTTATTCTTCCATAGGTATAGTTTATTTTTGAACATGTTATCTTCTAAGAAATGGAAATGCAAGATATGTACAGAAGATATGGTATATACAAGAACTATGAAGAGTATTGTTACCTTGTCCTAGAAGAAGAAGTATGTTTTGTCCTGCTTGGATTTCTTTGAGGGTTCACTTTCTTCGACAACTTATGCTTCATGTGTTTACTTCCTTTTCTTTAACTCGGGACAATGATTCTTGTAGTGACCATACTTTCGAAAATTGAAGCATTGTATTCTTGACATATCTTTCTCTTGATTTGTTTCTTCTTGGAGCCAAACTTCTTTTTCGTTCCTGAAATCCTTGAACCTTGTTGTGAAGGCTTGATCATCGTACTTCTTTTGGGGTTTCTCTTTTGCACTAATCCTTGATTTTTCTTGTGCACAGCAAGTCCAAAGTTCTTAAAATGTAGGATACTCCTTCCTTGTGTTCATACTTGCGGCAAATGCATCCCATGTCTTGGGAAGACCATTGAGTACTATATTTACCAGTTCCTTTTCTAAAATGATCTCTTCAATAGATTGTAGTTGATCTCTTAACTGAGGGATTCTCACAAAGTATTATGTTATGATGTCATCATCATTCATCTTCATGTCATGAAGCTCATTCTTCAGAATCGATACTTTTCCAATGTTTTTGACTGAGAAGAGGTTTGTTAGGGCATCGTACATCTTCTTATATGAATCAAGATGGGAGATGTAGGGTATCAAGTGGTCTTTTATAGAATCCACTATGATACTCATGGAATTGATGTCATTGTCTTTGAACTTCTCCAAAACTACAACGTTTTGAGGTTCCTTCTCTTTTCCTTCTTCAAACTCTGGTTCCAGGATCTTTCCTTTCACAATATCCAACACTTTATTCTTAGAAAGGATGAGATCAATCCTTGTCTTCCACACTCTGAATTTAGAATCCTCTTCTAACTTGTTTTCTGACTTCATAGAGTAAATCATGGTTGCTTTGACTTGTTCGACCCTAGATTTGACCAAGAACTCAAACTTGATGTCTTATCTTGCTGAGAGTACTAAGAGATGCGCTAGGCTAGGGCACACTAGTCTATCCGGAAAGTAGGTCAATCCCAGGTGCCGCAACGAGAGGGTTAGATTTTATGCACCTGCACCTGCTAGTAACCCTAGCACCAGTGCTTTAGTAACTGCTCCTACTAGAAACCCTAGCAGCAGTTCTTCAATGAGCTTAGTGTCCTTATGGATATTCTCCCTTCTAGTGGTTAGACTGAATGAAGGAGTGGTGGGCCCATAACCTGTTAGAATATAATGGATGTGCTCGTTTAACCGTAGAAAATATCACTATTATCACCCAACCATAGGCCGAAGCCACCCCCGAGCACCTTAACCTTGATAGAGAATCATTCTAGAATAAAAACCTAGGCTAGATAGCCAAACAAGATAGCGCACCTCTCTCCAAGGATAGAACTCCAAGAAAGAATAACAAAGACTGATCAGAAATTCCAAACCTAGAGAAGACCGAGACTATAGACTGGAGGCAACAACTTCTCCAGAACTTGCGCACAAAACTGCCCAACTGTAGTGCGCACAAGTGTGCTACTGCAGTTCTGAGAATGCCTGCCAGAATTAAGACTGGCCTCCTATATTTATACTAAAACTAACAAACTGCCTGGGTCGACTTCTCATTCTGGGTGCCTATTTACTTAGTATATAATATTTCCTTTAGCCGACTTCTTCTCTTGGAGGCTAATAACCTAATACAAATTATCCTCTTGAACCAACTTGTCTTCTTGGGTTATTAGCCAACTAACTAGGGTTTCTTCTTACTTCCCGGAATATTCTATTCTCTTCAGATTTACACGTGGAGGTAAATACCTCCCACAGATACCATAATATCAACACCAATCAGCCTAAGGCTGTAGCATAAAGATCAAAAGAGGGTAGTAGTGGAAAGAGAAAAATTGCCTCTCATAGCAAGTATGGATTTTGATGTTGTTATTAGCATGGCAATAGACTGTTTTGTTTTGGACAACAAGCATATATTTATATAGAATGTTTTGGACAACATGGATATTATCCTAATTTTGGTCAACGGTCATATTTTATTTTCGTTAAATATAAAATGTTCGACTATTTATGTGAATGGGAGTTACAAGGTAAATGTTGGAGCATATATTGGGTTATTATATTTCACATTATGTTGTTTATTGAAGTTAATAAAAAGGGAGTAACAAGGAGGAGTAAAATTTTGTTAAAATTTAACAAAGAGATTAGGGGTCCCACCTATTTAGTTATTATTTAATTAGACCCCTATTTATATATATTATCATTTATTTGTCTCAACTAATTAGTTAAGCTAATTAAGCTCAACTAAAGAATGGTAGTTGAACTACCATAACTTATTGAGAAAGATTAAAATCTCAATCAAATGAAGAGACAAGAGGAGAGAATAGAAGGAAAAATTCTTCTATAATGTTTTCTCTGTACTTGTGAGATATTTTCATTCTTCATTCATTTCGAGTTTACCAGAAGGCTTAACCATCTTGATGACAACAGGGTCTTATTGAAGGCAACATGATTCAAAACTGAATCATATCTTTCAACAACTTGTCTTTTAAGGTGTATGGTTTATCTTTGGTAGTATGTGTGTTCTTCTTTGTTTATGAATTAAATTTCATGGTTGATAAAGAATATTTTGCAGAGTCAAGTGACAACATTTTGTGGAAAGATGATCTAGATCATTGATGTTGTTATTATATTTCACATTATGTTGTTTATTGAAGTTAATAAAAAGGGAGTAACAATGAGGAGTCATATTTTGTTAAAATTTAACAAAGTGATTAGGGATCCCACCTATTTAGTTACTATTTAATTAGACCCTTATTTATATATATTATCATTTATTTGTCTCAACTAATTAGTTAATATAATTAATCTTAACTAAATAAAGGTAGGTTAACTACCATAACTTATTGAGAAAGAATAAAAGCTCAATCAAATGAAGAGCCAAGGGGAAAGAATAGAAGAAGAACTTCTACTATAAGGTTTTCTCTATACTTGTGAGATATTTTAATTCTTCATTAATTATGAGTTTACTAGAAGGCTTAACCATATTGATGACAACATGGTCTTATTGAAGGCAACAATATTCAAAATTGAATCATATCTTTCAGCATTTTGTCTTTTAAGGTGTATGATTTATCTTTGGCAGTCTGTGTGTTCGTGTTTGTTTATGAATTAAATTCTGTGACTAATAAAGAATATTTTGTAGAGTCAAGTGACATCATTTTGTGGCAAGTTGATCCAGATCTTTAGTTTCCATTTTCTTTTGTTGTCAGAGTCTTTTTGTATGGTGTCGATCAGAGGCTTCTTAATCTGACTGTGTTCCCTACCCTCATAGGGGTTTGTAAAGATAATTCAACTTTGTATCTCAGAATGAAATAAATACAAAAATCAGATTTTTGATTTTTGTCTCACATGTGTATTCTGATGTTTTGGTTCAGAATTTTATTTTAACCTTGTCTCTTATCCATGTACATACTTATGTAATTCCTTGCTTCTTTTATTTCTTTTGCACGGTTACATATAATGTATATAAAATCAACCTTGGTCCCTCGTACTTAATACATGTGTATTAAGTGATTGTTTTTTTGTTTTTTTTAAGGCTATAAACCCCGGGTGACATTCCCAACTATCTTTCCTTAGCCCGACAAGATCTAAAAATTCTTGAGTAAGGTTCATCATACATTTTCCTTGACATTTATTTGGCTACCATACTAGGGAGATCCTTCATATCTCTCTAGTTGATTGTATCATGTTTATCTTTCATTTTTCTTTTTTGACTGATTACTCCTTGACTGATTTTCCCATGACAATTCGTGTTTCGAGACAACCCAATATTGGAAACGATCTTGATGACCAAACCAATATTGCATTGACTTTATTCAACATTATTTTAGAAACTACTAATACTCGTGCTGAACTTGAATGCTCTTGGGAAGTAATTGAAAGGGACATAAATATTTTTGAACATTGGGAAGCCGAGAAAAGGCAACCCAGGAATCAATAGTAACCTCCATTTTCCTACCTCTTTGGTCTTTCATTTCATGTCCTCTAATCCTCGCATCTCTCGAAGGAGAAGAGGGTTGTCCCCTAAAGCTACCCCTATTTTTTAAATAGGGAGGAAAATTGTCTTATCAGCACAAAAAAATTATCTTAGGCGAACCTTATATGATTCTTCCAATTCACCTTTATTACCCATACCTATCACTTTCAACATGACATTTGTGGGTAGTGGTAGTGGCACCGGAGGTGCCTCCTCCTCACAACCTTCCGATTCATCAGTAATTGGTAGTATATACAATCATAAAATCCCTATTCAATCCACTACCAATCATGCTAAAGTCATAAAGAAATATGGGCTTTTCCAATTCGAGGAAGATGCTACAACCACCCCATGGCACGTATCATCTCCTTTGAATCTTGCACCAGCCACTCACCCACTACCAAAATTCAAGGAAAATTTACCAAGGTTTTTAGGAAATAGTATCATTACCAAAAATGAACACCTGGTATCATTTTCTAATGCTTGTCATAACATAGGGGCTAACGATAATGACACTTCCATGCCTTTATTTGTCAACTTTCTTGAAAGGAAAGCTGCAACATATTTTGTTGATCTCCCTCCCAAAATTCTTTCCACTTGGGAAGAATTGGTTTATTGGTTCAAGTCCACTTATGGACAGTCCAAGTGTCCAGTTGAGGAGTTAAGGGAATACAACAATATTTCCTATAAGGATGTTGAAACCATTAAGTATTTTAACCTTCGCTTCACTAAATTATATAATCAAATCCCTGAACTAATCCGTCCTCAAAATTAGGTTGCTTTCATGCATTATTATAATGCATTACCTTCTCCTTATCGTCGTAAACTTGAAGAGAAGGCTATTGAAAATATTGGTTTCACCCTTCAGACTTTCCTATAATATGAAGAGAAACTCAAAAGAATGGGTATCCCTAAGGGAGACTTGGTTAAGAAAACATACATGTCTACCCTCCTACAACTCATTCAAGATATGAATAATAGGATGATAGATTACGAATGAAAAGGAAATTCTTCTTCCCCTGCCCCTGGGGCATGTTCTTCTTCCTTAGCACCTTTTAGGAATACTAATGAAAACACTTTTCAGCCAAAGGCCATAATGGCTCGCAGTTGGTGTAACTTTTGTGAAGAAAATCATGAAGAAAGTACTTGTGAAGTTAAGAAAAATGCTAGAGATAAGATCTTTGGCAAAAGGCCCGATACCACAATAGTTGTTTTAGATTGGGTTGAACCAGAATATGTTATGGTAATCAATACCAGGAATAAATATTACACTACCAAGGGAAAATATGGCATTCCCCGCACTTCTTCCACCCCAAGATCATCTTCTCAAAGTGTTGATACAAAAGCTGTCAGAACTTTGGATAATCAAGGAGTGTATTCTCATCTTACCTCTTCTAAGTATAATAACCTTAATAAATTGGATAATATCAAAGCCGATGCTACTCTTTTGGACATGGTTTTCGTCCCAGAACAACAAAAGCATCTCAAAAAAATTATGGAAGGTAAAATTTCTACCATAACCAATCTATTTGAAGAGTCAAAGGAAGAGGATTCAACTGTGATAAGATAGGTGTAAATAATTTTAGGAGCCCTGTAAAAAACCCCCCTTTTTATATTTCTATAAAAATCATGGATAAAATAGCTCATTGCTTCCTAATTGATGGCGGGTCCAGTCCAAGTGTAATGTCTAAAATTATCATGGAAGAGTTTGACTTATCATGTACCAACAGAAATTATAGAAGCATGCTCTCTTATAATAGTTTGCAGCAATCAAATATAGGCTAAATCAAGGATGTAACCTTAGTTTTGTGCACACATCCAGAGATAAGAAAAACCCTCAACATCCAAGTAATTGATATGGAAGTGAGTAACTATTCAATTATTTTAGGAAGAGATTGGCAATATTTAACTGGTGGATACCTTTCACTTGATGGAACACTTTTTTTCGTCCCTCGAAATGGAAAGAACATTATAGTCCTTAGGGAAGGAAGAATTTCACTGTATATAGAGAGAGTTCTCCAACCTAATGTAAACTATCTCGAATAAGATTTGGGAGTGTACTCTATCTTTGTTGATGAGGGTGACACTATGCTTGAACTAATTGATTTAGATGATGGCATGTGGCACATTCATTTCGATGGCTCAAGTTCAAACAAAGGCAATGGAGTTGGCATCATTCTGTATTCTCCTATAGGTAAAATCCAAAAAATTTCTTGTAGGTTGGAATTTTCTTGCACAAACAATGTTACCAAGTTAGGAGCCTTATTGTTAGGCATCGAAAATGAATATAACTTTTCTTGTGGCCACCTTATAGTTTTTGGTGATTCTGAACTTTTTGTGAATCTTGTATGTAAGATTTATTCGCCAAGCAATAAGTTACTTAAACATTATACTCAAGTTGTTTGGATCCTCATTTCAAATATGTTATCATTTAACATCACTCATGTTAAGAGGGAACTTAATTCAATGGCCGATAGGTTAGTTGTTTTTGTCGCATCCCCTACCCAACAACTTTTACCTCAAATACCAGATTGTATGTTTCAATCTCTATATCGTCCTCACATCTCTGATAACGTAAAATCATGGCAGATTTTCCCGAGTGATGAAGGCATTTGCGCTTTCATACAAAATGAACCGTTTAAGCCCAAAGAAATCACATCTATTGAATATGAAAAATTTCCTAAAGGCTTGACTCCTCTCGAAAGTTTGTTCTTGTCAAGTGATGTAGGCAACAAAGAAACACATAAGGAAGAGGAGTCAAAAAGAAAATTTGGTGATATTTTTTCCTTGAATATTGGGACATCTAAATCTCCAAAGGTCATTAAATTGGGTGTCCAATGTTCTGATGAAGAGAAAGAAAAATTCACAAAATTACTCTGTGAATTTCAAGACGTTTTTTCCTGGTCATGCGAGGATCTTCGTGGTTTTGATCCTGCTCTCATACAGTATGTCATTCCTATCAAGAAATAGGTAGAGCCAGTTAGGAAAAAACAAATAACTATTAACCATGCACTCGAAGCCACCATTAGAAAGGAATTGGGAAAATTGTTGAAAGATAATATAATCTTTCCAGTTAAGTATTCCGAGTGGGTTTGAAATCTAGTCCTTTTTTGGAAAACTACTGGACAGATCAGATTATGTATCGACTTCCACGCATTGAATAGAGCAAGTGTCAAAGATCATTTTCCTCTTCCTAATATGGAAATGATTTTACAACAAGTTGCAGGGTCTCAAATGATGTCCTTACTTGAAAGTTTTTTTGGGTATAATCAAATCAAGGTAAAAAGGACTAATATGTATAAAACCACATTTACCACAAGTTGGGGCACATTTTCTTATGAACGCATTCCTTTTGTCTTGTCTAATTTAGGTGTCACCTTTCAAAGAGATATGAATATATCTTTTGGAGATCTAATTGGTAAGATTATCCAAGTTTATCTTGATGATTTGACTGTTTATTCTAAAAACCGGTTGGATCATTTTGGTCATCTTAGAAAAGTTCTCATGTGCAGTAGAAAATTTGGAATTTCTTTAAATCCTTCGAAATCTATTTTTGGTGCCACGAAGGGAAAAACTCCTTGGTCATATTGTTTCTAATTCAAGGATAACCATAGATCCCAAAAGGATTACTGCCATTCTAAACTTTCCTACCCCACCTCCAAGAAAGAAGTTCAATCTTTCATGGGCATTATTAATTTTATCTATAGATTTGTTTCTGATTTTTTTGTCATGGTTAGACCAATCCATAATCTTATAAAGAAGGATCATTTTTTTTCTTGGATAGATGATGTTGAGAATGCTTTCCTTAGGATCAAGAAAGAAATCAGTTCCGCATTAGTTCTGGTGAAACTAGATTTTGAGAAAGACTTTATCATATATACCAATGCCACCGAGGAAGCAATTTTTGCTATCCTCTTACAAAGTGATGACCAAAAAAATGAAAAAATTGTAGCTTACATGAGCCAGATTTTATCAGATGATGAAATCAAATACTCTTATATTGAGAAACATGCTTTTTCTCTTGTCAAGGCTATATAAAAATTTCTCCATTTTATTTTTGCCAAACATACGCAGGTAAAAGTCCCTTTGCCTGTTGTCAAGTTTCTTCTTTCACAAACATATATTTTAGGGAAACTTTCACATTGGCTTGCCAAACTTTAGGAGCATGATTTGACGATCATGAATTCGAAGACAATCAAGGGATGAGACATATCCCTTTACTTATCTCAGCACTAATGCAAACCCCCCTTCTCCCCTCAAGATTGCGCGACCTCTCGGTTTAGGATCTCTGGTCCACAGCAAGGAGATCTGGAGTCTCAAATCCTCCACCACCTATCCCCCTGGATGATGAATGGTCCTTTTCTACTTCAGGACTGCAAGACAAGAAGAAAGAAAAATCGCCAAAGAGTCGAAGGCCGAAATAGATCCAGGTCGTTGGTCGCTAGGAGACAGGCGTTGACAAATCTAAGACTTCGGGGAAAGTCACTTCAGAGGATTTCAAGTGTGGAGTGTGACAAACTCCCAAGGACCTGAAGGCTGAAGTATATTGCAATCGTCCGTTGCAAAGAACACGTGGCAAGAGATCCAGAAGTTTAGAGGCTTAGCGCTCTGAAAGAAAGTTGACGTGGGCAAAGAGAATTCTGGACTGTCAGATCCAGAAGGACGTGTGGTGGAAATCCATGAACTTCGAGTGAAGCACTCTAGGAGGAACAAGTGTGAAGGAGTTTGAAACTCCCAAACCTCGAAGAGCTGAAGTGAACCTAGATAGTCGGATCCAAAGGGACGCATGGCGAAAACTCGTTATCTTCGAGTGAAACCACTTCAGGAGGAACGAGTGTGCAGGAGTCTGAAACTCTCGAAGATCAAAGAGCTGAAGTGGATAGTCACTGTCAGATCAAGGGGGATACACACATCAAGAGATTGTGTACTTCAGGTGGAAGTACTTCGGGAGGAGGCAAGTGGTGAGAGTTTGAAAATCCTGAAGCCTGAAGTGTCGAAGTCACTCATATTCGTTGATCGTGAAGGAGTACACACATCGTTAGATCGTGGACTCTAGGTAAAACACTCTAGGAGAAACATAGCATGAATTTGATACTTCCAAAGGCTGAAGTCCCGAAGTGGATGAGAGTCATTAATCTGAGGTGGACACGTGGCGCCAGATCTAGAAGTCTGGGTACGGAATACTCCGGAGGAAAGCGAAAGGTGAAGGTGACAAGTCCCGAAGTAAAATCTCGATCATTGATCGAGAAGAGGGGCAACAGTCGTTGATCAAGAGACACTACCAAGGTCAGAATATCGACAGTAGGGATTAATTGTGGGGACAGAAGTTGATTGAGTTTTAAAAACCTCAGACCAAGACACAATTGAAACCACAGTATTGCCAAAGTCATACGTGGTGGTTGGTAGCGAATTGTAGGGAGAAAAGCGGTGTGGTCTCAAACCACTCTACGCCACCCCGCAATCACGTGATTACATGAGGTCATTGCCTAAGGTCACATGCAGGAAAGGTCCTAACAGAAGGAGCTAGTGCCAAGAGCGCTAGAGAAAGGACCTGCGGGTTTGACAAGACCTGCAAATTGAAGGAAAGGGGACCTATGTAATTTAGTTGGGGTCTAGCAAAGGCCCAAAGAGTCGATCTGACTCATCATATTGAAAGATCCTAGATTGGGAGGTCGCAGAACTCCCAAGAGGGGAGGGGGCTGCATCAAGCACCCTAAACCAAATGAATAACTTGATGATCAAGATAATCCTCTTTCATCATTATTCTATATTGAAAATCAAAATATTTTTATAGTTGAGTATCCTTGGTATAAAAATATGGTGTATTATTTGTAGCATCAAAAGTATCTAGATGGGATGGATCCTCACCAGAGAAGGATACTCTACTTCGAATATTCCAAGTATTGTTGGAGAAATTTCTATTTTCGACACACTAGTTCAGTGGGAGTTAATTGACTAGTTCTATTTTAGACTTTCTATTTTTACCATCACTATTATGCATGCATGCATTCCTAAGGAAAGCTAACTTCTTGATTGCTTTTCTTAATTATGGAATGTTTTTCCCTATATATGAGTGTATTCCACTCATTCATTGTATCATATTGATCATGATCTATGTATCAATCATTAGCTCATTGGAGTAGTGTGAATATATTTTCTCATTCTTCCATATTGAATCTCTCTTCCTTTCTTGATAAGCTTTGTTTGTACTTGCTTTAGCTAGATCTCCTGTACATGTTTCCATGAAACACTAACATGGTATTAGAGCTATGCTTCTTTAGCAAAGTCAGACAAGCCAAAGAATAAGGAAAATTGGAGTTTCGGCAAGCTAAATCCATGGTCGTACCTTTTAGTAGTTATTCCTCCCAAAATATTACATTTTTGGAGGAACCAACCCATGTCAAAAGTAAATCGACCCATTTTGGAAGTGAGTTTTCAACCGCTTGGTGAGATTCTTCACCGTTTGCTCAGAAAGTAAGCCACAAGATAGCCTCCTAAAACTGATATGAATCTGTGGTTGTACCTTTTAGTAGTGATTTCTCCCAAAAGATTAAGTTTTTGAGGAAACAGCTTGCGTGAAAAATAAATCAACCCATTTTAGAAGTGGGTTTTCAACCGTTTGGCGATATTCCTCACCGTTTTCTCATAAAGTAAACCGCAAGAGAATCTCTTGAAACTGATACGAATTTTCACTTAAAGTGCCCTTTCTGTTGTGATTTCTTAATTTTTCACTTGCAGATTGAGAGTAAATTTTTAGGGGTTATTAGAGACAGAGGGAGATATGGATATGACAACTATTATACAATCAAACTTGGTGGTAATCCTCACACCATACAATTATTTTTATTGGAAGCCCAAGGCAGAATTCCAACTCAAAAGGAAATGATTGTATAATTTGACGATGGCGACAGAAACAAAACCTACATTAGTGATTGAGAAGATGAGATGGGCGAACCGTAAGGATGAGGCCATGGGACTAATTCTTGATTTAATCTCCACTGATATATGGTTTCATGTTGCTACATGCAAGACTCCAAATGATATATGTACCACCTTGGAAGGACTCTTTGGAAAGCAGGATGAGATGCGAGTTCATATGCTTGAGGTAGAATTGAATACCTTAGACCCTAAAAGTTTTGATAATATACAAGATTTTTTTACTAAATTTAAATCTTTTTTATTGAGCTTGGGTGAATTTGGTATTGACAAGTCTACACAAGAGAAACAACTTATTCTAACAATATTGGCCAAGCTAGGACCATAAGACGTTGTATATGTATCCAATTTCCATTATGGCAGATGTCTTTTTGGAACAAATTGGAAAATGCCTACATTGGCTCAGTTCATTGAGTCTCTTACACAAGAGAAGACAAAACTCATATAGATGGGCCTCATGAAAGATTCCAAAGCACATGAACTCACCATGCATGATGGAAAAGGGTCATCCAAACAGAATGGGAAGAAGGGATATTTCAAACCCTTTAATGATTCTTTAGGTTCCAAAGACTCTTCAGATTCCAAGAAGAAGAAGAAGGGAAAGCAGTGCACTTATCGCAATAAACCAAATCATGAAGAATCCACATGCATGAAGAAATAGATCGATATTATGGCACATGCACTTCAACAGAACAACCTTGGAAACTTCATTCCAGAGGGAGTCAAGAAGCAGAAGGAAGAAGATCCTACTCGTAAGAAAGGTAATCATCATGCTCTAGTTGCAATTAATTCCTCATCTAATTCATGGATTATAGATTCTAGTGCATCCCATCATATGGCAGCAAAAGAGGAAGTTTTCTCTTCCTTGAGTCCATGCTCAAGACCCCCTATTCTCATGGGGGATGGCACTCCAGTAGCAGTAGCAAGAGAAGGGAGAGTGGAACTCCACAATGACAGTTTTGAGAATGTTTTACATGTTCCAAAGCTTTCTATGAATCTGCTCTTAGTTTATCAGATCGCTCAGAAAGGTTAAAAGGTTGAATTTACATCAGATTCAGTTTCAATAATTGAAATGCATGACAATTCCATCATTACAATTGGTGAGGTGGATCACAAGTCAAGGTTGTATAAATTCACTAAGTTTTTTTACGATGACTCCTCTATTCTACTTACACATAAGGAGAGTACTTTGCATGCACATCTAGTGCAACATGCATATACTCTTGTTCTTCCATTAGTTTCAGACATCAGCGATGATTCCATACACTTGGATTATGTACATGGAAATAAGCAGGTAATACAGCCAAATAAGAAGCCAGTGTCGAAACTTCAGAAGATGCCCAAGAAGGAACACGCCTCACTTCAGGCAGCAAACAACCTTGCAGGGAATCCATTGGATTTGAGGATGACTCGATCTTAGCATGATGAACCTTCTCATGTACTTTCAGCTTCAGAACCTGCGATGCCCATGCATTTCTATATGGTTCAATCTATTGATCCACAGAACTACAATAGGGTTGTGGGAAATCCATTATGGCAAGCAGCCATGCAGAAGGAGTATGACTCACTCCTATAAAACCAGACTTGGAATCTAGTTCCACTTCCACCAGAAAGGAATATTTTTAGGTGCAGATGGGTCCACAGGATCAAGAGGTACAAGGCCCGACAACTTGCCAAAGGACTTCATTAGATCCATAAATATTTCTACATCTTCACGAAAACTTTCAGTGAGCAGAAGTTTCATACTTTGTGGGTTCGTCTTGGAGTGAAGAACACAGTTGCCTAGCAATTTCCATTTTCATTTTTTGATACATTATCTTTTGAGCGGGGGGGGGGGGTGGGGTTCCCACGTGGTTTTCCCTCTTTCCTCACTTTTATTCAGTGTTCATTAGTTGCATTGTACATGAGTACCTAAAATGGCTTAGTAGCTGGGACTCATTTTTTACTCCATAGTGATGTTCAGGGGGGGTGTTGGAGAAATTACTATTTTCGACACACTAGTTCAGTGGGAGTTAACTGACTAGTTCTATTTTAGACTTTCTATTTTTACCATCACTATTGTGCATGTATGCATTCCTAAGGAAAGCTAACTGCTTGATTTTTTCTTTAATTATGGAATGTTTTTCCCTATATATGAGTGTATTCCACTCATTCATTGTATCATATTGATCATGATCTATGTATCAATCATCATCTCATTGGAGTAGTGTGAATATATTTTCTCATTCTTCCATATTGAATCTATCTTCCTTTCTTGATAAGCTTTGTTTGTACTTGCTTTATTTAGATCTCCTGTGCAGGTTTCCATGGACAAGTATATCATTTTAGGAGACTTTTTGTTTAGGAGGGTTGTTGATGGTTTGTTACTTCTATGTGTAAATGATGAAGAAACACGTAAATTTTTACACAAAATCCATGGATCATTAGCTTATGTCATCCACATCGATGGTCATTTTTCTGATAAGGATACTTCTTTTAAGATCATAAGAAATGGATACTATTGGCCCTCAATATTTCATGACTCATATAAATTTGCAAGATCCTATGATAAGTGCCAAAAATTCATTGGAAAAGAACACCTCTCTACCATGCCTTTACAACCTGTCCTTTTGGATTTCCCTTTTTCTAAATGGGGCCTAGACTTTATTGGTCCTATCAACCCTCCATCTTTTGTAGGGCATATCTTTATTTTGACAGCCATTGATTACTTTACTAAATGGAACGATGTTGTTCCTCTTAAACACACACAGGATGAACAAGTAGTTTCTTTCCTAGAGTCTAATATATTTTCCAGATTCGGCATCCCATTAGAGATCATTATGAACAATGGTCCAACCTTCATTTCTACAAAATTGACTCAATTTCTAGTTAAGTTAGGGATCAAACATTTCACTTCATCTTCTTATTACCATCAGGTAAATGGGAAAGCAGAGTCCACTAACAAGAATCTGATTAGGATCATAAAGAGAATCATAGAAGACAAACCTCGCTAGTGGCACACACTTCTCACTTATGCTCTCTAGGCAGACCACACAACCACCAAAGCAAGTACAGGTTTTACTCCCTTTCAACTCGTATATGGCCAAGAGGTTATTCTTCCTACTGAGCTAGAGCTTTCCTCCTTATGGCTGATGTTACAAACTGAAGAATTAAATTCTTCTAATGTTCCCCAAAGGATAAATGCATTGTTAGCTCTAGAATAACAAAGACATTTTTCCTTGGAGAACCTAAAAAGAAGGAAACAAATACTGAAAAAGTATTTTAACAAATGAGCAAAGGTTGTTGAATTCTAAATTGATGACAAAGTCCTACTATAGGACTTAGCCCATGCTGAGAGAGGGAGGCATTCTAAATTCCAAGAATTATGGCTAGGTCCTTTCAAAATCACTTTTATCATGGGCACAAACTCATACATTCTAAAGGATTTGGAGGAGCGATTGTTCTCTTACAGTACTAATGGTTCCAATTTGAAACAATATGTGGAACCATCTTGACCATTAACTTATGTAAACATGATTGTTCTATATAATCTTTTGTCTTACTTTTTTCTTTTTACTTTGGGTTGTTGAGCTTTTAATTTATGTTGTTTTGTTTCTCATAATCATCAGAAATAAAGTCTAGATCAGTTTTGCCATAACAATGTCATTCTGTAAGTATTGTTGATCGATGAAAATAAAATATACACAACTTCCACAATGTCCTCCTTTTGAGACACTGTTGAAATAGATTTTCACTTTCAATATTGTTGTAGTATAGTTAGTTTTGTCTTCTTCCTTGTTTCCGCTATCCCTTTCTTCCCTCCATCCTAAGATTCAAGAGCATATCAGAAGCATTCTCCTTGAAGGTATACAAATCATTATATGTTATGTATTATTCGATTTTTATGCATACAGGACCAAATCCCCTCATACATATCACTTTCCATAAGTTATTCCCCGAAGTCCCGTCTCATTATTTCTCTTAAACCATAGTTCTCCCCCTTTGCATAACTATTCTTTTCAACGGTTTTTTGATCATCTACTTCTACCAGTATGTGAAATCGAACATTCTGAGTTCTAAATCTGTTGAGAATAGATTTCCCTATGGAGTCACCAGTTTATTGACACCCAAAAAGAAAAACATGGAATCCCTGCATGCAAATGGGTTGCAATGTCTTATTACTTATATATATTTAATAATATACTAGATATGTGGGACCCCGTTATGTGAATAATTATGAAAGACGCTTCGTTTTTTTTTTTATTTGTGCTCATGACTACCTTGCAAAGATGATTCTACGGTTTGAAATTCAAAACCACTTTCCAAGTGAAATGGGTGAATGATGGGTTCATTGGCAATTTAATTTGAAAAAGAAATGAAAAGGAAAAAATGTGTGTTTTAATAAGCGTCTTGGTTTATTCTTGCTACACATATATATTGACTTGTTGATTCAAACTCCAAGAATGAGCCACATATAGTTATGGTGTATTGCACTTATGGTATATTTCTTATTATCATGGACCATTGATAAGTTTTATAAGGTGGCAATCCTTCACTAGAAAGGAATGTGGGACATGACATGTTTTAGTGCTAAGTGTTGACTATACATATAAAACTTGTGAGCTTAGGGAGAAAAATTCGATTTGTGGATTAAAATGTTATGTGGAAAACATAGTGGACTATGTGTTGGAAGTATTGGGTGTGCTTGTACTTGGCTATAGTTGATAGAATTAATGTAGGAAATGATGTGCAATTACTGCACGTCGGTCTAACCCTACCTCGAGGTCCCCAACCTCACTTTGTTGGTGCTTGTGTTGGTTTCTTTAGCTGGTGTTGCCTCCATTTTTCTCAACCTTGGAAAGAATAATGGTGCTTGTTGGTTTTTCGTCATTCTCCTTACAGATATGTTGGCTCTTACATCTCCATTCATGAACTATAGCTCCACTCCAAATAAAATCATGATGTTGGCTCTTAGATTTGCTTACAAACTGTGTTTTCTTTCCAAAGTTTATAATGGATGTATGTGGTTATCAAGGCCATGCAAATTGCATTTATATGGAGGTTCCTCCCTATTAGTATTTAAATTTTTCACACTGAGAATAATGTTCGAAATTCCTTTTTGTTTGTATTATGTGATTTCATTGCGCCCAGAATGAATGTTTCTTTTGTTGCTATGACCGTTGGCAAATAATTATGGCAAGTATTTTTCGGTTTCACTCATCCTTGGTGATTGAAATTCAAGGGTTTTTCTCTGAGACACAAAAGAACAGTTTGTTTTTTTATTACATAACGCCATACCCTTTACCCAGTCTTTGGAAGACTTGCATCTCCTTCAAATTATCTTTCAATTGTTGTGAATATATAGGTGCATTTGCCTTGCGGCCACCGTATGAGGTCTGTGGAAAGTTTGTTGTGGAAATAAATGGTTAAATATTTCTTTTTGTGAAATCCCTTATGAATGTTTCTCATTTTTTGTGCCCAGAACTCGATTCTTTTATCTGGTGTATGGCGATTACTAGATTCAACTATGGTCTTGATGTATGTTATAGTGATTGACTCGACAGTGGGAAAGACGGGTTATATGCATGAATTCTTGGGTCGTTTGTTACTTTTCCATGGGTGTTTGGTTGATTTTGACGTTATATGATGTTAAAATAAAACGATGAGCACCAATTTCATATGGGGTTTCAAACCCAGTCTGTTTATACAATGAGTATTAAGGTTTTGATGCAAGCGTTGTATACTAAAAGTTCGATGGCTTTATGTTGTGTTAGCATCTTCCCATGTGTGCTTGATGTAGTATGGTTTTAATTGTTTGAATGACTTTGTTAACAGTCTCTTATCAAAGATCTGCTAATAAAAGAAAAGGAAGGGGAAATTGAAGTTGTAAAGTTTGATAGTCCTAAAAATTTCCTGAGGTTTTATATTGGGTACTATAAAAACTGTTTTATCTTGGATTTGAATTATTAACAGAGAAATTTTTTGGCAATTGATGGTGATGATGATTTTCAATCAATATTATTGCATATAATGGAATAGTAATCGTAGTTTTCCCTTTCATTTTCTCACTTTTTGCTCATTATATGCCCCTCATCTTCCCAAATACATTTAAAACATTTCTTGTTCTATTATTACGAATTTCATTTTTTTGAAAAAAGAAAGGATTAATAACAAAAGAAAAGGCTAGCTGATGACTGGTGTTGGAAGTTTGGCTATGGATACATTTTCTGTTACTTTTGCATTTTCTTGAACAATATTCATTGGTCACTTCCCATCCATGCTACCATTTTTTCTCTCATTATAAACCCATCATCTTCCCAGTATCCCTACAACTCCCTGTTCAAATGGTGATTGATTGTTGAGTTTTTAGGTAATGATGGATGGATTGCATGTGCTTCTATGGTGAATGATAGAGCCAACCTTTTGATTTTATTTAGGTAGAGTATTGATGCATTGCTTATTAAGAGGTGTTCATAACATGATTGGAATATTGCTTCAGGATGAGTTTCTTTAGTAGGGGAAGTAATGGAATAGGTGATAATAGAGGCAGAGGAAATAATTGATAGTGAGGCCATAGAAAGCCACGATTTTCGATACATTTTTATGTTGATCCACATGAGTTAAATCATTTTTTTCAAGCTAGGTTCTTCAACCTAGTTGGCCATGGGATTATCCAATCCTGAACTAAGAGACCTCCTTTCCAACCACATCAATTTTTTTCCAGTATTTGTGTTCCCCCTCACATTTCTATTTCTGGTGTTGGTATTTGACTATTTAGTTGTCCCCTTTCTCCACCTGTTGTTTTATCTTGGCTTGGTTATGTGGAAGGTTGTTTTGTATTGTCGGTCAGTTCTATCCTTGAGTCTATAGATATATTTTTTTCTTGTTCTAGGGTTGTAGCATTTTGGGGTACATTTTCTACTATCACTATGGGTGATATTACTTCCTTATAAAAGGAAGTGGTTGGAGGGTCAGTTGTGGCTTCTCCAATTAATGGAACAATGTTTTGTTCCTCATGTTAATCCTCTTTACCTGTAACCTCTCCATTTTGTTTTCCATGGTCTTTTTTTTCCTCATTATCCTCTCTCTCAGAGGTTGTATCTTCTTAAATGTGATATCCACTTTCATCTCCACCTTTATCTTTTGGAGCCTTTTCTTCTTCTGGTGGTTGTAACTTTTTCTTTGAGGGTGTCACTACCTTTTCAGTTGTATTAGTTGTCACAATCTCTCCTTCTAGTTGCGGTCCTTCAAAATTGTTCTTACCTTTTCCTCTATGTTGGACTCGTTCAAAATGGGAACTGCCGAAGTGTCCACATCATCTCTAACATCTTCATAAATGGTTATCAAAACTATAATTACAGAGGGAAAGATTTTTGTGGTTGGTGCCTCCGTCGAGCTCTTAGATGCTACAATTTTTCCTAGTTGCTAAATTTGTACTTGTGTAGTGCTTAATTTTGTCTGAGTGTTAACATCCTTAGGAGTGATTCCTGTTTGAGGCATCTAATCAAATTCCCCTGTATTTTCTTCTTCTTCAATCTCCCTTGGCTGCTCCAATCCCTCAATTTCTATATTTTGCTCATTTTCATGAATTATCCTCTCTTTCCCTCTTTGTGTGTGATTGAATGGTTGCTTCCCATGTTTTCTCTATCAATTCAACTTTTTCATCCATTAGCATGGCCCTAAATCGATCCATGTTTGGGTTGGATCTCCTTTGAAGCATTTTGTCACATTCTTGTGCATTTTCAGTGAAAATTTCATCCTCAAATTTATCATGTGCATATGGCCAATATGACACCACTTGTCTAGCATGTTTGTATACTAAACTTTTAGGATCATGCTTGTAGTATTTCCCTGTCAGGAACCAGTATTCTAGGTGGCTTAGGCCTTCTTTCTTTTCCTAAGTGGTGTCTTTCAAAAAATAAAATCCTATTTGGAAACCATATGGGATGAAAGCTCTCTTCTTTTCCTTCACCAATGAAGCATTGAAGCCTTGCAAAATGGTTTGATAGAAAACTTCTCCTAGACCGGTGGTCTAGAACATAGACAGGAACTAGATGTGGGGGCTCCAGTGGCATCAAAGATTATGAGATAAGTACTTTTCTCCTCCATATGCCTATGTCTGATCAGGGAGATTATCTTTTTGGTTGACTTCGAGAGCCTTGGGAATTCTTGTTTAAAAATGATGAAGTGCAATCTGGATAGAAGTATCTGCAAATCTCGTAGGTTTGAATGCGTCACCCATGCCCAACTGATGGCGCGAGGAAGTCATTATTTTAGTTCATCGATGATTTCAAATTCTTGATATTTGGAGTGTAGTGAGTGTTTAGATCAGGGTTTGGGGATGTGAGGTTGTCGGTGGTTCAAACTATATTGTGTTATTATCTATCCATTGATCCCGACACAATTTTATGTAAAACTCTTTCTTTTATTGTTGTCACATAGCACGTTTCTCGATATGGTAACGTGTCGAATACGTGTATGTACAATCACATGGTGCATGCATGGACATCCAACGTGTCAAATGGGATGTTAAACCTGACGTGGCAACGCCTAATTGGTTAGTAAAATCAGGTGCGTGTGTAGTTCTTATTAAACAACGCAAATGGTTAATTTATGTTTAGGATTTCAATGGTTGTGATTAACCGGGAGAACATGACAAACTGTCCATATGAAAATTTTATCGTTGTGGAGTTCAGTGGTCACTGCGATCCTTCATGTGTCTAACAAGGGCTTTTGGGGATAGTGAAGGGCCAACGCCGATAGAAATATCGATCATCGACAAAAAGGACTTTTACTTATCGTATTTTCCCAACCGAGCACATTTCATGCCAATGATCGATGAGGTATCAGCATAGGTCAAGGAGACTTTTCTTTTTCATTTTTTCAAACTACAACATGACTCATCGATTCACTTCATTTACGTTTTCCAATTTTGTCACAAGATTTCCCCGCACTCTAATGAACTCAAGAACCATATGTGATGACGTGGAGGGTGATGTAGCAACGTTGACGTGGCTAAACATGGTTACCTTGATGATGTGACAGATGAGGTGGCAGCATGAATGTCCACATCGAATCTCATATGTCAAAGATGACGTGTCAAGGATGACGAGGAAATTTATTAAACCGAAATCGAGAAAATTTTGGCTAGGGTATCAACAGCCAGGATTGACTCAATGTTGGTCGCAGACGGCCATGATCACTTTTCTTGGTTCAAGACATCGACATTGGCAATTCTAAATATTTCCTCTAAATGCCTCACAATTTTCAATGATTGACGAGTTTCCTGCTTGTTGCATATTGTGTACATGGAGACGATCGAACCCCGATGGTACATTGACGATTGGAAAAAGTGATCCGGATTTTATGAGCAGAACAAAAAGAAAACAGATTATTAACAGGTGCTTAACACAAAATAACAAAGATACAATAACACTGGTTTTCTATTCAATAACGAAATATGCTGAAACTGTAAAATGCAGCGGAAACAAGCTTGTTGGAATGGTGGTGGCTTATCTCTAGAAGAGATATGACGGCAGTGCGCATTCGCAAGAAGAATGTTACAATGAGGTTTTGAAGGCCTTTTTTACAATCAGCAAGAATGTCAAAAACCCTAGACATCCAAAAACCTAACCCTAGGAGATGAAGCGCCAAAAGTCATGTGGGCCCCGTTTAGGTAAGTTACTACATCAACTTCCTGGGGTCGTAACTTTTGCATACGATCTCCGTTTTAGGCGTGTGATAGCCCGTTGGAAAGGTATCATCGAGGAGATTCATTTTGGGGGCTCAATCATGCTTTCGATTATCTTTGAGGAGCTCGATCCTGAAAAACCTTCATTTAGGCCCTCAAAATGGTCCCGGAAGTTAAAACTGCTAAAAATAGTAAATTGTCAAAATTGTCAGGAAACTGTTTTGAGCTAGTTGGAAAAGGTGGGTGGCCACCGATATCCATCTGGATCAATCCTTCCTCCTTAGGAAGCAATGGTCTCCATTGCGTTGAGGTCCCCCATAAGGTGAGAAAATTTCTGCTAAATTTGGCTCCGAGTGAACCACTTGCCTTGGTGAAGGAGCTGCCCTGCTTTGACGACTCGATAAAGTTGGATCATTTGTTGTCGAGTTCCCTTGATCTGTCTGTCCACAATCTGATCATTCAATGTCTGTTGTATGCAGTCGGGGTTAAGCTTTATTGGTGTTAGTTGTTCTACTACTTCTAAGATGTCCAATAATGGTGGGAAATAAGGGCAAAGGAGATCCACGTTGAACACTGGGTACAGGCCAAGCAAAGGAGGAATGTTGAGCTCAAAATGATTATCCCCCATGGCCTTGGTGATAGTGTGCGGCCCATAACGGAGTGGGTGAAGCTTCCGATGGGGTCCTGTAAGGAGTTCTTTTTGCAAGTGCAACCAAACTTTGTCGCCCACCTGAAACTTATGCGGCACCCGATGTTGATCATGGTGTTGTTTGTACTTGTCATTGAACTTCTGTAGGATATCCTGAACCTATTGGCAGATGTGCTAGATCCGCTCAATGAACCGGGTGGCTTTGTCAGCTTCAGTTGGAGCAGGAGATGAGTCGGTCGAGGTGACCGCAAGGGGAAGTGCAACATCTATGGGACCTAATGGTTGGAATCCCAACCCCACTTGAAAGGGGTTGTGGTTGGTTGAGCTATGCAGGGCTCGGTTGTAGCTATGTTGGACATAGGGAAGGCTCTCATCCCATGTGTGAGGGTGCTTTGAATTATACATGTGAAGGATATGCACAATCATTCGATTTACAACCTCGGTTTGGCCATCTGTCTGGGGGTGGAGGGTTGTGGATTTGGTGAGCTTGGTGTCCAGCAATGACCAGAGGCTCGACCAGAATGTGTTGAGAAATCGACTATCCTGATCTGATACAATGGTTTGTGGAATTCCAAAATGTACCCAGACTCGTTCAAGAAGAGCTTGGCAGTGGCCTCTGTTGTGATGCTCTTCTTGCAGGCAACCAGAATCGCCATCTTAGAAAAGCGATCAACAACCACAAAAACACAGTCATTTCCCCGCTTGGTGGACGGGAGGCCCGACATGTAGTCCATTGA